>JAFMPE010119550.1:48209-61979 GCA_024759925.1 Ficus religiosa | reverse complement strand
CAATTCTCATTTTGCAAGAGCAAGCAGGATATAGTCTTTCAAATTATGCTCTTTGATTTTTAACAAAAATTTAGAAAAAGAAACGGTCCTTTTCTGTTACTAACATCCATGAATTTATGTAAATAAGAGGACACCAAAAAAAAAAAAAAAAAAGGTGGTCTAATAAGAACTTGGAAGATTCCCTTTTGGTGGACCCTATTGAAGGGTCCATGACTGCATGTGATGTTGGCATATTGTGGGTAGCCCTCTGTTGCAAGGGCCTTTACCTTATTGTACCCACCCCACCCCACACCACCCCCCCCCCACCCCCCCCCCCCCCCCCCCCCGCCCCCAAACCCAATTTTTTAAGCTGTAATGCACTAAATTTTCAGAGCCCTCAATCCCTCATTATTCCCTTTATTTATTTATTTTTATTTTTATTTTTTACTTTAAATAAAGTTCTGTAAAGTTGTTTGCATTCTTGTAGATCTGGATTCCAAGTTTACCTTTCGTATAAGAAGGGCAGAGAATACGTACATATATATATATATTTAAAAAAAAAAAAAAAAAAAACAACAACAACAACAACAACACTAATTGAAAGGGTGGTCTATTTTTAAATTTTTAGTTGTTAAAGGCGTGTTAATTTCATTGCTTAAAATTGTACAACTACGAATATTATGAAAATTTACTAATTATAATGGATAATTACAGAAAAAAATATATATAAGTTTACAGGTCAATATGAAAAATAACAAATAACAAGAAAAACGAAAAAGAAAACAACAAATTAAGTAACAAATATTGCCTTCTTTTCGTTCAATGAATGATTTTATCACAAGGTTGACAAGAAAAGGGAAAAAGAAAAAGAAAAGAAAAACAATAAACGCAATAAAAAAAAAAAAGAGAGAGAGAGAGAGAGAGAGAGACTAAAAACAAATTCTAATAAACCATTTCTCACACTTACACCAACAAAAAAGAAAAAAGAAAAAAAAAATACAACGCTGGAGTTCTCATCTTTTGATAATTATTATTCCTTGGAGTCTAAATTAACCCCCCTCTCTCTTCCTCTGTCCCTTACTTATTAATTTAGAAAAAAAATAAATTAATCATAAAAATAAACATATAATCTCACTGACTATATGCTACAAATTTCGTTTAAAAAAAAAAAAAAAAAAAAAACCCAGACCCATGTGTTCCCTTTTTTTTTCCCCAATATTTTTTTACCGTATAATCTTTCCCATTGTCGTTTGCAGTAGTACCTCAACTCTTCATCTTCGATGATCCGCTGGAAAATTCGGACTTGGAATTCCATCTCAGTCGATTTCATCATCATCTTCTTCTTCCTCATCTTCTTTCTTCAAAAATCTTCTCACTCAGCAGCGGCATTGTTGACGTTAGTATTGGGCTTGTTGGCGACCAATTCATAGTTATCCCCGCCTTCCTCATCCTCCTCCTCGTCCTCGTCCTCTTCCTCGTCGTCGTCCTCGTTCTGATCCATCGGCTGATCGCTCTCCGCCGACTCCGGCTGATTAGTACTCGTCGGAAGATGCGGAGGCGGCGGCCACTGCTGCTCGGGCTGCACCATCAGCGGCACGGCGTTGATCTCCGACTTGGCGAACTGATGTTGTTGCTGGTGATGATGATGATGACTTGTACTAATAATATTGTCGTTGGAGGTGGTGGTGGTGCCGGTGGGGTCGAACTTCATGTTCTTCTCTCTGTACAGTGCGTCCAATTGGTGGAAGTAGGGACAGGTCTTGGAGTCCTCAGGCCTTCTCTTGTTGCTCTCCTTCACTTTCTTGAAGTACTTGTTTATGTTCTCCCACTTTTCCTTGCACCTCTTCGCGTTCCGGTTGTAACCCAACTGCCTCATCGCCTCCGATATCTCCTCCCAAAGCGGCCCCTTGGGCCCGTTCTCCTGGTACTTTGCGTCCATGCTCGTCCTTAGCTTTATCAGCGCGTGCACCTCCACCTTCGGCCACCGAGAAGAGCTCGCCCCCACCCCAGGCGTCGTCACCGCCACCGCCGCCGTCGTCGCCAATAAATTTCTATTGTTGTTATTGTTCGGTTTCGGGACGTCGATGTTGGCCAATTGTGTTGTCCTCGACGTTGACGCCGAAACCGGAGTCACAACTGGAGGAGGAGCTGGTACTGGTACCGGTACTGGTTGCGGTGGTGGTGGTGATGGGGGTGTTTGAATCGATATTACTGGAGTAACAGAAGTAGTATTGTTTTGAGCTGGATTCGGGACCGGAGCTGGGGTCGGGTTTGGTATCGAAATGTTGGGAATATTCTGCTGATCGGAGATCTTCTGCAGGAATGCCATGACCGCGGCGTCTTTGGCGGCGGCCATGGATCGTTCCTGAGCGAGAATCTCGCGCTCGCGGTTGATCCTCGTCATCTCCTGCATCCTCCAGGCTTCTTCCCTAACCATTCTGTCGTGTTCCCTCTTCTCAATGGCTTCCAAGAACCTCTTCTGTAGTTCCTCTTGGCGGTGGATCACTTCCTTCATAAGCCTCTCGAAGAAGTACTTCCACTTCCTTTTCCTCTTCCTCCTGGCTCCGCCTCCTTCCTGGAGCTCGTCGTCTGAGGAAGTCGACGACGACGTGGAGTACTCCGACAAGATATCCTCCGGGATACTATGCAACGGCGGCGGCGGCGTCACTGTCGCGCCTTGTACTAGCGGAGGTGGTGAGAAATTGATGGTAGGGTTTGTTGGTGCAGCTTGGAAAGGAGGTGATGAGAAAGTGAGGTTGATTGTGCCTTGAGAAGATATATTAGTAGTCGTATTACTTACTGATGGAACAGTACTAGTAGTAGTGTTGTTGATTTGCAAGACCGTTAATGGCTGGTTATTACTAACCGCCATTGCCGGTGTTGCTGCTGCTGTCGCCGTCGCCTGCATTGTCGTTGCCTGCGATTGAGCTTTCGGCTGCGTCGCCATCGCTGCTGCCTGCGGTGGCGACGCGAATGGTGACGGCTGATTCTCGAGCGCTTGCAGTTGGTCAAAAAATCGATAGGTTTTGCTGTCCGGTTTGCCGGTGCGGCCTTCTTTGGTTCTTTTGTGATACTTGTACACGTTCTCGAATTTCTCTTTACATTTCTTGGCGCTTCGATGATAACCAAGTTCAGCAAGCTTCCTGTTTTTAAAGCCCAAAAAAAAAATAAAGAATAAAAAAAAGAATAAATGATAGAAGAATGAAGGAGAGTTTTATTTAAATGCTGGTTTCTCACTCTCCCTTGAATTCAGCAACAAAACAAATCGTGTGTGCAAAACATTAGTGCATAAAATAAGCTTAAATTATGGTAACAAAAACAAGTTGAGAAATGTTTTTTTTTTTTTTTTTGGTTCTTGGTTTTGGGATGGAAAATGGAGTTGGACAAGAGAATTTAGGAAGGAGAGAGAAGACAAGTGAAAAGGAAGTACATAATGGATGTATAATTATTTTACACAGTTTTTACCAGACAATGAATTGATGAAGAAAGGAACCTCTCATGAAAAATTATAGGACCCAAATCCAAACCCAACTTGAGAAGAATTTATTCTTCTTCTCCTGCCTTATTTATTTTTAATTTTATTATCTTGGTGACTTTTCTATGATTTGAAAACTGAACGAGAAAGTTCTGAACAAGTAGAGAGAGAGATATGGGAGGGGGGGGAGAGAGAAGGAAAATAGAGAAAACAAAATTCATGTTGGTAGATAGAATTTATTCATCAACTCATTATTCTTTCTGGGAATAATGGAGGACCAAGAAAATAAATAAGAGGAGGAAAAAACAAAATAAAAGGTAAATATTTCTAGAAATTAAAATGAAGTCCCAAATTACACACCACTTCACTAAATTCTCTAATTACTCTTGATGATGATCATGATCGATTAACTCCTTCCAACTAATTTATAACCAGATTTAAAAAAAAAAAAAAAAAAAAAAAAAAAAAAAAAAAAAAAAAAGAAGAAGAAGAAGAAGAAGAAGAAGAAGAAAAGCCCCACAAGAGATTTGTAGAAAATAAAAATTTTGAAGGCATGATATTAAACCCAGAAAAAATAAGAATAATTCAACTGATAGATCTCAACTCCATGAACCAGAAAAAAACCAGCTCAAATTTCAGATTTATTCCCATATATATCCCACCCAAAGAAAGACAAAGCATCACATGAACACTTTTTTTTTACATCCACACAGAAATATACATACATATATACATAAAATTAATCCATATCTACATATATAAATATATATATATATATTCTCACCTGGAAACTTCTTCCCACAATGGACCTTTAACACTTGCATCTCGGAAAGTCACATCCATATCGGAGCGTATCTTGAGGAGCGCTATAGTCTCCTGCCTCGGCCACCGGTTTCCGCTGAAGCTCCGGTCGCTTAATTCATCTCCTCTCATCCTCTCGTCTTCGCCACCGCCGCTGCCGCCGCCATCGTGGGCAGTCTCCGTGGGCTGTGCTTCTGCAGCCGCGGCGGCAGAAGCATCGCCCGAGGAGCTGCCCAAGCCTGCACTGCTCGAGTCCCCCAGCATATAGGCCTGAGTAGTACAGACTCTTTCCTTGAAATAACAATTCTCTCTTTTGTGCTCTTCTTGCTTCTTTCTTCTTCTCCTTCTGCGGTTCTTGTTCTGATTCCTCTTGTTGACGTCTTTCTCTGAATTACTTTCAGCTCGGGAAGGGAAAGAAATTAAAAATAAAAAAAAGATAAAAATAAAACTAATTAATTAATTAAAAATAAATAAATCCTCATCATCATCATCCCGAAAAGGATGGTGAATTCTCTAAGGGTTTTATGCAGATGGGGTATATGGTGAATTTATTAATTTCTTTCGGTGGGGGAAGGGATCTGCTTGTCAATCTCAAGAAATGTATTTATATTTTTTTTTTTCCTTTTGTTTTTTAAATAGTTTTCCTTTTTCTTTTTTTCCTTTTTTTTTTTTTTTTTACTTTTTAGCTGCGGAATCTTGAAAAAAAAAAAAAAAAAAAAAAAAAAAAAAGCGCCATGGAGTTATCACTTGGGTTTGTTTCTCTCTGTAATAATAAAAGTGGCACAGAAAGATGAGAAAAGGAATTAAATATACAAAGGAAAAATAAAAATATAAAAATATATTTTTCTCCTTTTTTATTTTTATTTTTTGTCTCAGACATTTTTGAACAGCTGCACGTAGAGACGATAATGATAATAAGTTGGTTTTTGTCTGTCCAGCTAAATTTAGTTAAAAGCCGGCCCATGTAGGTCAGCTTTTTTATTTCTATTTTTTCATTTTTTATTTTTTTATCTTTAATATTTTTTTATTGGGGTTTGGGTGAAGGTAAAGATAGAAGCTCACTTTTTTTTTTTTTTTTTGGGTTAAGAAGGAGAGGGGTGCTTTGGATTTCAGTGGCGGTTGGTCACATTGAAAGTGAAATTACTATAACAACCCTAACATGCTTAGCATTGACCCATATTAATCATTGAAGCTAATTGATCTGGCACATATTTTATTGAACCGGCTAATTAATGACCTGGGTTTGTAATGTGTTAAATCAAACAATATTTTTTAAAAACACACCCGTCAGATTTTCTTTCATAATACCCAAAATACCCTTTTCATCTTTGAATGGGAAGTGATTTTTTTGAAATTAAAAATAGAATTAATTGAATAAATTAATAAGTAAGAAGCTTCAATTTTCAACTTGATGGGTGGGACTGTAGTACTCTACAAGTGGTGTAATGTAAAGGGCCAACTGTGATTGTGACAATTGTGTAGTTTGACAAATTTTCTTTATCATAATTATAAAAAGAAAATTCCTTTACCTTCCCCCAAAAAAATATATGTATAAAAAATATCTAGGATATTTGGGAAAATAATAAAAATAATATCAATAATAGTAAGACAAGTTTTAGTGGGTTCCACTGTTGAATTAAACTTTGGTTAGTCGGTCATGTTATTACGCCAAAACCATTTATGAATTGGAAATAAATGGTGATGGATTCAGTTGGGGTTATCGACCTACCGTAATAAATGATGTGGAAATTTGAACGGCTGTGATTTCACAATCAAAATTTTTTTATTAGGGGAATTTTTGGGGACCATTTTAGCCCATATCTTGGCTTTTTTTTTTTTTTTTTTTAAGTTTAGTAAGGTATTTTTCTCTAATTTCTGTGAAGATCAAATCTTTCTAAGCCATACACACAATTTTTGCAAACTCAACGTTACGTTTCTTTTTCTGGTTTTTAATTAATTTATTTATCGACATTTATCTTTGGGCACTTGTTTCTGAAAGTGACTTGCTTTTTTTGTGATAAGATTTGTCTGTATATTTCTTTCATTCAGTAAAGCTTAAATTTAAAAAAAAAAAAAAACAATCTCAGAGTTTGTAGGATCTTGAAATAGCACTTTCACTTGTCTAATAGCTATTATTTGCTTTGTCATATGATAAAACTTTATCCGTTGCAAAAAAAAAATGTGCCATAAAATAAAATTTTTTCAAAATTTTTGTTTTCCACTTTTAGGTTGTAATCTTCTAAAATGTTTGAAAACTAAAGAAGTTCAACACCTCTTGTTAGGTTTTTTTTTTTTTTTTTTTTTCCCATTAGAAATCTACAGTACACTGTAAATAAAAAATATATACTACCAGTAAGATTCTAGTTTTAACTATTAAATCTGTATCAAATTTTATCAATTGAAAATGATATGATTTCAAAACTAAATTTAATGTTCAAAAATGAATATCCCGCCATTGAAAGCTCATTTTCCCGTAGTATTCGGAAGCAAGATTTCAAGCTTTCCAGTAGAACTGTAGGGTAAAAAAAAGATAATATATGAATACAAAAGAATAAAAAAATTTGAGAAGTTAAATAAAAATATTTTTTTTAAAAAAAGGAGTAATCTACAATGAAGTAAATTTATTAGTAATGCGCATGTTTATTTAAACATTGAATTTAATAAGAAAAAACTTGATAAAAATAAAAAGAATATACAAAATTGATTTACCATAGAATACTCTTCTCATATTTTATCGTAGAATTTAAATGAGAAGAAAAATAAATGAATAAATTGAAATGAAGATGAAGATGAAGATGAAGAGGGGAAAGGTTATTGATGATGTTGAATTGAGTTGCATGTGGTGGACTTTTGATCATTAAATGTTGGCATATGTCAACCCAAAAAGAATCTCACGGCTAGTAATTTTGAGGAATTCTATAAAATTTAAAAATAAAATAAAATAAAATCACTGTAAATGCTATTCCTTTTATCTATTAACTATTTCCTTTTGTGTATGTGGAATAATGTCACCTTATAATTACTTCATCTTCAGATGATTTTTCATTTTCAGATTTCTTGATTTTTTTTTTTTTTTCCCCTCCAAAGAAAATTCAACTTCCCACTTGGGTTTAATTATCGACATAAAATAAGGAGGGAAAAACAACAAATTGCAAGTGCATAGTAAACATTTAATTGGGAAAGGGAAAGAAAAAGTAAATTTTTAATTTTTTTTCACTGTTTTTTTTTTTTTTTTTTAACAATTTGCAATCAATTGGGTAACTCAACTTTCAAAAAAAAAAAAAAATGGGTAACTCAATTATTGAGCCTCAAAACATGTGGATTGCTCAACACATATCATGCAATGAAGTGGGACCCACCCCAATCAATAAGCCATTAAATGCACAAATCATCAGAGATCAACTTTTGTATGCAAAGTATACTTATCATGAGGGCACATGCACACACAAAAATATGCACACAAATAAAAAAATTTAACTTAACAAAACAAACATGAGTTTCACGGATGAGGGGTATTTTTGTCAACTCGTAAAACGTATGCAATTGGTAAAAGCAAAGGGTAATAAGGGCATTTTTGGTTATAAAAAATTAAGGGGGAAAAAAAAACCAAAAAAACACGAGAAGGAAGAGGTGGAGTAGCTAGGAAGGTAAAGGTTATTAAATAAATAAATAATAATAATAATAAAAAGCGTACCGTTTGTTTTGGACAAGGGTGAATGTTACGTAATTGACAACTAGAAGTTTTTTTTTTTTTTTTTTAACAATAATGCAAAAACTCTCACTACAAGATTTTACTAGTGTAATTGTAGGTATAATCTAGAAATAATATTATACATAACTCTAGTATAAGATAAGTTCAAATTCTTCTATCTTTAAGTTTAAAAAAAAATGTGATTTTACTTCTTTTTTTTCCCCTCTTTGCTCAAATAATGTTGAGAACACAATCTCAAATTCTAATTTTTTTTTTTATATTTACTAAAATAATAATAATAATAATAATAAATTGTCATGTAAAATGATAAAAAGAAATATGGGATTATGATTCATTTGACATTTTAACTTAACTCTAATTAAACTATATATTTTTATTTTAGTTTTTATATTTTTCTAAAAAGTTAACAAAAAATTATAACTAGATTTTGAAATGTCAACCAACTCCAGTTTAAAAATTTCATCTACAACCGATGAATCAAACGCAAGCTTAGAGTTATTTTTCCTAATACTATTATTTAGGTTTTGATGATTAGTGAGCTTTAATTTTGTGAAACTATAGAATTTTTATTTTTAGATTACAAACAAACTGTACACCTTTGATATGTTACACGTGTATTTATGTATGATAATTTTAAAAAAGTTCTACAATAGGACATCTTGATCAACCTTATCAACATCTAATATATGAATGTCCAATAATATGTTAAAAAATATACGACACAGAAATCGTCCATGCATAAATCAACTCATTTCATTAAAATTTAACTATGGTTAAGAAAACTTCACTACGAGCAGGGAAAAATAATGGGCCTAACTATAGAAATTTCAGTGAATAATAATTTCAATAGGGCAATGAGGACTAAATTAGTCCTAATACTTCAATAATTTTCATTTACTTTTTTTTTTTTGGCAAAAACAACTTATTTTCACATAACTTTATGCGGATAACACATTTTTTAATGTTAGTTCTAAAGTAAAATTAAAGCCAAATAAAAAAGGAACAAAACTAAAACAATTTAATGCAAATCTAAGATTTAAAACAAAATCCTACACATAATGCATTGTTTAGTACTCAAAAACTTTATTTTGAATAATAACATGGGCCTAATGGCTTCACTACGAATGTCCGCTTGAAGAGTGAGAGGAAAGTGGAAGGATAATCGGTGGAGACAATCAATGAGAGTTTTTACTAATCTTTTTACTAATCCAAATTTGACAAAACAGTTAAAATATTAATTAAAAATAACAAATGAGTCAAGCACTACATTTTTATCACTGCATATGCATCAATTATATTTATGAACTTTCAATTAACTTTTAAATTGAAAAATGAAGTTACTACCATTTTATATGATCAATTTGACATAGAATATAACTGTTTTAACCCTTTGTTTTATCAAAGGTGAGTGATTCAAATACTAAATCTTTTAATGGAGTTATATGTAAAATTACTGTTAGATTATGCCATTAACCGTAACTATTTTAACTTGTTACATTCGTAATCCAAATATTCATATTCATATTTAATTTGTGACATCATTAAAAAAGAAAAAGAAAAAGGAAGCAATGTTATTAATTAGAGAAAAAAAATTGGGTGCATTTTCGGCCTGATAAAATATTTCTCTATTTCCTATTCGTTTTATTTTATATTATCATTAACATTACTATAACCACCATGATCATCATTGTTTGGCTTAGGATCTCCTTATTTTAGCATTATTTTATAGTTTTTTTAATAAGTGATATAATTATTATATTATATAAAAATACATATATATATATGTATATGTATACATATATGGTTAAATATCATATTGATTGTTTTAGAAAGCATGAGATTTTATAGGAAGGGGTTTTATGTCTATGGTATGCTTCGCTGGCAAGAACAAATACGTGTAGGGTGGATAAGATAGATGCCTTTGGTTTTGTACAACTTCCTCTGAGAGAGAGAGAGAGAGAGAGATGCCCATCTCTCCCCTCACAATATGCCCACCTCATTTGTGTATTTACAGCCTAACACACACATATATATATATATATAGATATTTATGTATATATATATAATATATACATAAAAACAACTGCAAATCTGTTAAATTCCTCTCTCTCTGTAAAGTCTCACTCATAATTTTATCTTTCTTTTCTCAAATTTTTAAAGAAAGCATGGAATCATCTGCAGCAGCCTGTCATTGTGTAATAACAAGGCAATCACTCACATGGCAAACAAAGATTGGTAGTTGTGGAGCTGGTTATATATATATTTTATCTATTTATTTATTTATTTATTTATTTTATTGACTATATATGTATATAATATAAAGATGATTTATGATCTACATATCTAAGAAATTAATAATTATATGCAACACTTAATGGTAAACGTTCTGTAAGTATATATTCATGGGACCAGACATTAACCCGGCTGGAGTTAGGTAACGGGAGACGAGGAATTCGGTTAGGAGTTTTTAGGTTTAAAATCTGAAAATTTTTTATTTATTTTTAATAAATATGAATCATAAATCTTATGCGGTGCGGGGAAAAAAAAAAAAAAAATGGGACCGGACATGTCAAAATGTGAGACCAAATACGTCCGGAATTTTCATGTTGTATCATTGTAATCCCATATGGTCCAAGGCAGATATTTTTAGTGTAAATAGTTATCTCAATTATTATTTTTCAAACTTCATTATATAGCCATCTATGCTTTTTTTTTTTTTTTTTCTCCCTGAAGTAGTTAATTCCCTCAAACTTACCTAACAAAAATAGGCAAGAAAAAAAATGGAGACCTTACCTGAAACAAATTAGCATTTTTCTAGTGGTTGCTTTTATTTTCATTATTATTATTTTGTTTGTGGCGCCTGATATTCGAAAATTATTAATTAAGAACAATATGGTCACCTTGTGTCAGCAAAAGATAACATAGGGATCGATCCAATCTTCAAGTTGAGATTAAGTTGTGCAAGTGAATAATTATACTAATGCCAAACTTTTTCCTTTTCTTTTGCTTCTTTTTTCAGAACCTTAGTTTTAAATCTTAACTTTCTGCAGGAGAAATATGCACGCATCTAATTGGTGCCGCTAAGATTTCCTTAAGGTATCAATATTTTTTCTTTTTTTTTTTTTTTTAAGATCTCGTAACTTGGTTAATTCTGAATCATATATAATAAACAAAATCTTTTTTTTTAAATGAAATTGTGGTCGAGGGATTCAAACTTTACATTTATAGTGGAGTCAGGTGTGAAGATACTGTTAAACTATACCTACAATCACAAAACAGTACTAATTTACAGCTAACTTCCTTGTAGAACTAATAAACCTTGTAAATGAAAACACGTAAATAATACATATCCCCAAGTATAGAACGTTTTTCACTCTCAAACTCACCCCCCACATTTGTCCCTTCTTTTTCCAGTTTAAATCAAACATACCCATAACGTACAGATACATATATATCAGCTTAGTGTTTTTCATTAAAGAGAATAAACCCATTTATAGATATCAAAATAGGCTCCGGGCATTTTCCCTTTAAATG
The DNA here is from genome assembly GCA_024759925.1 of Ficus religiosa. Classification (NCBI taxonomy): domain Eukaryota; kingdom Viridiplantae; phylum Streptophyta; class Magnoliopsida; order Rosales; family Moraceae; genus Ficus; species Ficus religiosa. The sequence goes on along the minus strand of JAFMPE010119550.1, from coordinate 50,478 downwards.
TAAAGGCTCCACATTTTCTCGCACGTTAATTTTGTTATGTATCTACATATATTCTTTGAACTTGATATTAAAAGGAAAAATTATATATCTTGTGATGAAGTTAAACGTGGATTTATGATTACATTATGCCTCCGATCACTATTTTTGCTAAAACTATTTTGGAAAAAAAAATTATAGCCAACATGTTGAGAGTGAAAAGGTTAAGTTTCTGCGGTATAACAGAGAAAATCTTCGGGATTATTGCCCCAATTTCTCTACTTCTGTAGGTAAAAAAATAAAAAATAAAAAGAATAAAAGTAAAAATACGGAGACTCTGCAACACACTGCAAAAAAACTGTAATTCAGGTAAATATTGTCACCGACTAGTTTCATGTGTAACAAAAACAAATTTCATAGGCAAAAGTAGACAAATTAAAGGAATCTAATGAAAAGATAAAATAAAAAAATAAAAAATATAAAAAGAAGAATTGGGTGGAATGTCAATTTGGAGTGTGTGTGTGTGTGTGTGTGTGTGTGTGAGAGAGAGAGAGAGAAAGAGAGAGAGAGAACAGAAAAAGAAAAGGAAAAAAAAAAAAAAAAAAAGAATAGAGAGATATGGAAACATTAAATACAAAGGGGAAAGAAAAATGAAAGAAAAAAAGAAAGAGGGGTGGCTTGGAGTTGGAAGCGTGAATATAAGAGAGGCCCATTTGGCTAAAAAAGGTTAACAAATGTAGACAAAAGGGTTTACTTCACATGGGGTGTGCATGTGATGTGAATGTACATTCACACACCTTCTGTCTACCATGTGGGTTGGGTTTAACCCTCCTCCCTCCCTCCCTCCCTCCCTCCCCTTCCCTCTCATTTATCTGTCACCAGCTCATCACCCCACCACCACCCCCTCCATCTTCATCTCTCTCTCTCTCTCTCTCTCTCTCTCTTATTTCCCCCCTTTCTTTTTCATTATTAAAAAACAAAACAAGACAAAACAAAACAAATTATTAGCAAAAAAATAATAATAAAAGAAAAGGTTTTACAATACGATTTAGAAATAAATAAATAAATAAATAAAATATTATTAGTAGCACACGAGTCTGAACTATCCGATATTCATTGAATTCTGTTAAATTATGTTGTTTTTCTTCATCTAATATGATTCTCATGTAGTCCAACAACAAAAATTATTTATTATCAATAAGATATGTTTATTACTCTATTATGATTCTAATGTATATTGTGTCATGGTATAATTTGACAATTTATAATTGTACTATAGTGGTAGTATTTTTTTTTCCCCCTCTAAATGTTGCTTTGGAGAATATTTTAACAGAATAAGAAAAAAAAAATATACGTAAATTTTTTAATTGACTTAAAAAAAGTATAAAATTAAAAAAATATATATGACGCTTGAGACTTGCACAATTCCAGTAGAATAATTTTTTAGAGATGGATTGAAGTCTGTCATCCTTATAAAATGCAGTTTATATTTTTTTTCTGTGAGATATTATAACAACTAGATAACTATAATATAATATTTTTAAGTGGTACTTATCTTTTACTCTAATATTTAAATAGTTTTATAAACAATATTATAAATAAAAAATTACAATTGTATCCGTCCACCGGATAAAAGGATTTTCCATACTCTACCTCTTTTTTATCTCCGGAAAGGATTTATATAGAGCACATTTTTAATTTAGTTAGCAGTATTTTAACATCAAGCATTGTGTAGAAGAGACTTTTGCTGGCTTGCTTATTAAAATTATGCAGAATGTAAAAATTATAAAGTAAAATAAATTTTTAAAAAGGGTAATACTGTAATTTTTTAGTACCGTAGAACTGCTGGGAATTTTTCTTTCATATCACTCTCAACATATTCAGGGGCTCTTATATACAAGACACGATTTTTTTTGTGATATACTATAAGAAGTAGTTAATTTTAATATAACATTTTTCAGTGACACTTGTCATTTATACCGATATGTGAATAGTATCATATAATAAGATTTTGATAGAAAATTACATACAATAAGATTATAACAAAAAATTACATATAAATCAACTCGTTATTACAAATTTTAAAATAATATTATAGATGCCACTATGAGACATTTTCTATATATATATATATATATTTTCCAGGGGTATATATTGTTGGTCACCAAGAATAAAGCTCAGCCCCACTTCTTTTTGTCTGATGAAAATTTTTTATCATGTATGACATAATCCAACTCAATGGTTGATATACATTATTTCAATAAAAACCCATAAACAACAACAACAACAACAA
>JAFMPE010119550.1:0-45564 GCA_024759925.1 Ficus religiosa | reverse complement strand
ACATTACAACTTACCGGCTTGTCAAGCGTGGGTACGGGTGGAGTGCGGAGTGGGTACGGGCAGAGTGCGGTGAGAGAGAGAGGGAAAGCCGCGTGAGTTCCTTGGTGGACCCGTCAGAGAATGAAGGAGGCCGCGTGAGTGGTGGAGGCCGTCGGAAAATGAAGCCAAGAGAAAAATTTGAGAGGTGAGATAGAGAGAGGAGACGCGGTAAGATAGAGCGAGTTTTTGAAGATTTTAAGTACGGAGGGAGGGGAGAGAGAGAAATAGAGAGAGGAAATTGGGCGGCTTTAGTTATGGAGTTAGAGTGTGTATTAGAGAGTGAAAAAGTGAAAAAGGCTCGGAATGTAATGGGGTGGGAAATAGGGTATTTTTTTGGGTTTTAATACACACTCCAAAAAATTGAATTTAATTCCAAAATTTTCAAAATTCCCACCTTAATACCTACCACGACAGTTATTTGGGCATACCACGATGGTTTTCCTCAAAAACCGTCGTGGTAGAGTCCAAAAATTAAAAAAAAAATTTGTGAAAAAAGACCATTCCATGACCGTTTTTTAAAAAACCGTCGTAGACAATGCGGCAAAAACAAGGAGTGGAACAGAGTTTCCGAAAACCGTCGTGGAAGTTTTTTTTTTTTTGTAATTTTTTTTTTTGCAAGCTTCCACGACGGTTATTAAAAACCATTGTGGAAGCCTTCCACGACGGTTTTCGAAAACTCTGTTCCACTCCGTGTTTTTGCCGTATTTTCCACGATGGTTTTTAAAAAATGGTCGTGGAAGCTCCGTCGTGGAATCCACATTTTATAGGAGTGTTTAAGTACAATTTCTACCGTTAATTTTGACATATAGTTCACAAGTATATTGGATAAGTCAAGCAAAATCTTAAAACTATCCCTTAAAATCAAGGAAATTTCTATGTAACCCATTTGCAGTCACAACTTACTCTTTTTTTTTTTTTTTTCTTTTTTCTTTTAAATGTTGACAATTGTTTACGTGCCACAGATTTCTTTTTTAAAATGGATTTTAGAAAATACTTCTAACGTATAAATTTTGGACACATCACAGCGAGGTTAAAATCCCCTCGAAACAAAGAAAAGTGCTATAAATTACACCCCTTAAAAAAGAAAAAGAAAGACATTTTAAGGACAATTATCTTTTTTCCGTTAATTAAGTATAACTTACATTAATCAAAATGGTAAACTAATACAAGTAGTTATGTTCGTAATTTTTGTGGGATTTTCCCCACGCGAGTCGAAAGCAGGAGATATATATATATATATATATGTCCTTTGATATCAAAGAACGACATGATGTCTTGTGTCGCTCAAAATAATCGGTTAATGTCATGGCATAAGTTCAATACTGAGGTTGAGACTACACCTCAATAGAGACTGAGCTCCAATATAAACATCAACAGTGACCGAGATTGATATATAATAGACCGAGGATTTTGACAACTGTTAATCAAGAATTTTTATGGTCCAAATAACCTATCTCAGTTGAGGGCTCAACGACAAAAATGTTGATCAAGGTCACACTTAACGCGTTACATGTGATAAGCATGTGTTATAAAATAGAGTCATGACAAATTAATATTGTCATTATGACACTACCAAAAATTACACAACAAATGATGGCTATTCCATGACAGTTTTTAAAAATCATGAATGTGGTTAAAAAAAAAAAAACACACAATGTAGAATTTGTTTCTTCTTGAAAATCATCATTTTATGTAACCATTTCAAGATAGTTTTGATTTTGAAAACAGTCTTGGAATGTCTGAATTTTTAATTTTTTTTAAAAGACATAATTTTTTTAAATCATTTTCTACTAAAAAATTTTGAAATTTTCTATATCTTTCCATAATTTCAAGCACTCTCTTATTTTCTCATCTAAAGAACTCTTTACCCCAAATTCTCTCTCTCTTTTCCGTCCTCCTCAAAAGTTTCAAGCTTAAAATTTTCAATTCTCCACTCGCTCTAAAATTTTCCCCTCTTCTCCTCACCATTTTTCTTCCATCGTCTCTCTCTTCCTCAGTTCTCGCTCACTCAACTCCGTCGCCATCATTACCAAGACTCCCATGACCATGCATGTCGTCGCTGTCAAGCCACCACCATCGAGTCTGTCGCTAGCACCATGACCACCATAATACTGAATGCTTTTTAAGATTTATATTCGTATTGTTGTTAACTTGGTTGGGTTAAGATTTGAATTTTGTTTTGTTTTTGAATTTGAGTTTTTTTGTTTGGATTTACATATGAGTTTTATTTGTATTTAAGTATGTTGCGTTTGTTATGTTAGTGATTACAGTAGGAGTTAGGAACAGTATTAAAAACACCAATTCCGATCCTAATTTCTAAGCACTAACTCATGCCGAAGTGAGTTATCATCTTTTTAGTAGTAGATAAAATCAATTGATATGGTATTTATTTAACCTACCAATAAAAGAAAGACAACTCACATACCATATCGGTTGGTATTAAAAAATTTGGATTCGAATTGTATCTCGTCTGAGAAGTACAAAGTAAGATCTTATATTTTCCGTTAAATGTGATGCAAAAGAAGTATTTTATGATGATCCCAAAAAAATGATAAATCAAAGGAGTTAGTAGTTATCATCATAGTTGTGAATGAATAGAGCTGTTCACTTATTTTATGATAAGGTCATGGAAGATGGGCCCCATGTGGGCCAGTTAAAAGGCCACCCAAGAGAGCCTAATTAGAGCAAAATATAGAGATAGAGAGAGAGAGAGAGAGAGAGAGTGGAGGCCCCCATGTGCCCACAAACAGCGACTCACAGTGGTAGAGAAAGTTAATAGTACAAACCAAAAAAAAAAAAACCACGTTCCTCTCTCTCACGTCCACTTCTTTACTTTTTTTTTTTTAAATTATTTTAATTATTTTTTAATGTTTTTTTTCCTCTCTCTTGCTTTTTTATTTACTCATGTCCATTTCTGTGACGTTATATGGATAAAAGGATAAGCCTTTGCCAATATTACACCTTTAAAGTACGTTTGGGTAACATTCTGTGCGTCACCTTCGAAACAAACCCCATGAATAACAAAAGACACAATCCCCCTATTTCAATTATGAGTGTGTAAAAGTAGCTTTACCCCCAATAATTTGATTTCTTAAATATTGGCCCATTTCAAGAACTTCTGAATTTTAAAAAGGGCTTTGTAAATATTATACTATTATGATCTCATTTCATTCATTCCTCAATTGTGGAACAAAATTTTCGCTTCTCAATATATATCTTTTTCACGTTCGCTTTTCTTCGGTCAAATGCTGCAGATAATTTTGTTTCGATGAATTCTGATATAATCGTTGGTTGGTTCAACTAGATGTATCCTCGGAATCTCTTTTTCTTTTGTTTTCTTTTCTTTATTTTTTTTCTTTTTTGGAAAAGAAAAACCCAAGCATTTTTTTGATTTCTGAATCTGGAAACTAACCAATGGTTTGAAGAAGTACATGAAATGCTGCACATATGAGGACAAGGAGTTGAAAAGGCAATTTTCAACTGAAACAAGCAAAGAATATAAAAAAAAATAATAATAATAATTAAAAATTAAAAAAATAATAAAAAAAAACCCTAGCTCATTAAGGTCTTTGCTTTATGAGCCTATCAATATCACCATCAGCACAGCAGTGGCTGGCCTGGTCCCAAAATCCATTCTGAGTCAATGGGATGAACCACAAGTTGCCAAAAATTGCCTTCAGAAACATATAAAATACTAATAACTTGTTTTTTTAGACTAATAAGGAAATAAGGAAACCACAAGTAGGCCGAGGCACAAGTTCAATAAGGAAATAAAAAAATAAAAAAAATTTAGACTAATACTTGTTAAGTAATAACCACAAGTTGGACTCCATGCGTTAGGGTTGTTCCTCGGTACGTTTTGCCGGTTATCAAATTGAACTTATTTGTTCGTTCTAAATTTCCCTAGAACCAACCACCAATCGACTTTGGTTAGTTTCAGACACAGTTGGTTCCAATCGGTTTACAAGTCATTGAATGTTAGGGTTGTTCATCTGTAGGTTTTGCTGGTTAGCAACTTGAACCAATTTGTCAGTTCCAAATTTCCCTACAACCAATCACTAATCCACTTTGGTTAGTTTCAGGCTGTCGATTCCAATCGATTTACAAGTCGCTGAGTGCCATCGACAGAAAGGGAATAAGAGGGAGAAACCAAAAGACTATGCAAATTTAGAACGGAGAAATAAGGAAATAGGCCCCATGCAACATGTCGTTTTGAATATGCCTATTGCAAACCACCCCTAGTCTAATGAACTGACCTCCGCGATCCGAATTGGCAGATTAGACAACTGTCTCCTTATTTCTATCTCGTTTTATGTCCTTTTAATAATATTATGAATGTTTTTTTTTTAATTATATCAATTAACAAATCATATCGCATCAATTAAAATACCTTATCAGTTTATTAACGTGTCATGATATTATTAAAATAACAGAAATGAAACATGAGAAGAAGAAAAAAAAAAAGGTATGCGAGTGATATCGAAGTGAAAGGTTATTGGGGATGTTTGGTTTTCTAACCAACGACATATGGTGCTAATATAGCGGTGAGTTATTGGCGGTTAATTTCCTCACGCCAGCCATTTTTGTAGATAAATTGAACAACACAAAAAATAATAATAATAATAATACACACACACAGTTACATCAAACGGGAGTGTATAATTCGAAAAAAAGTTGATCAGACCAAGAAGTTAATGGCTCAATCAAATCTCCATGATTTAAAACATTCTCTACCAGTATTGAAGGATGTGCTTGGTTCGCAAACCAAATAATGGCGTTAATTTTAATTTTAACTTTTGAGATACGTTGTATTATTTTGTCTTGTAGAAGTACTTGAAATGTTGCATTACTAACATTTGAGTTTATCAAACGTTTCATTATTAGTCTCTCAATGACATTAAATGTTCAAAAAAAGTGATTGAACAGGGCACAAGGCCCGTTTGGTGGAGTAGTTTAAGTTGTGATTTTTAAATTTTAATATTAAATTTTTTTAAATTTTCAAAAAAGAAAAAAAAAACTTTCTGAGAAAAAAACAAAAACTTTTTGGGAAAAAGACAAAAAAAAGTTTGAATTAAATAGTTTGAGATGGTACACCAAACAAAGTAGAAGATTAATTTGATAAAATGAATAGATTGTTTGATTAGACGGGTAACTTTTTACAGTATTCTTATTATCTAATTAATCTAACATATGAAAAGCACAATTTTGGATCAGTTTGGATAATCTCAATCAATCAATCACCCAACACTCATTTTATTAAATTATCCTCTTCCTACTCTTCACGTAAGCCTCACGTGCTTAATTTCATCATTATTTTACGTTTTTGCGACAGACAGATCAATAATGAAATATTTGATAAGCTCATATACCAATAATGTGATATTTGGAGTTCTAACGGGTAAAAATGAGACGATGTATAATCAAATAATAAGTACTTTCAAAAACTAAAATTACACAGAAATTTTTGTTGAATTTAATAATTTAATCATTTGTATTTTAGTGTATAAAACATTCTCCTATTGATTATTCTCATTGAAGAAATGTGCGATTCTTTGAACTAAAGAAACAATCAATAAATATAGCACTTTTCATAAATTAATAGAATTCAATTTCTGTAACCCCTTTCCCCATCTACTAGTTTCCACAGGCAATGAATTACTATCAATAAGCAACTAGAAACTATTCTTATTAAAAAATAATAATAATAATAAATAAATAAATAAATAAAAAGAAATCAACTGGAACCTAGAAACAAGTCGAAAGAACAAGAAGAGTTTCAGTTCAAGTGCAAAAATGGAACAAGACGGATTAATTTCTTTTTTCGTTATGGAATTATAGATCGAATCTTATTTTGATTCTTGACTTTTAAAACGTCTAGGCCACACAATGAGATCCGGATCCATCAAATTGTCCCGAGTTTTGTAATCCATCCAATTGGTAAAACCTTGACCAATAAAAAAGTTCTTTTTTAAAAGTCATCCTCAAGACATGTAAAACCTATTAAGTCACTAATGGTCCTAACATGTCTTTTTTCATCTACATTTTTAATAGCTAGATGAACAAAATGAGAAAGGGCCTGTTTCATAGATATTTTTAAAAATTGCTTTTGACTCCCTAAGTTCAAAAGTTGCTTTTGAAAGTGTTTGGTTGGTCTGTTAGAAGATCAAAAGAGTTTCTAACCTCCAAAAGAGTTTCCCGTCAAAGTCTGAAAATATGACTTCTATAAAAACTCTAATGAATTGAGTTTAAAACTTATAACGAAGTTTAAATTAGATATTATAAATTATATTGTAACATTTTTATTACTTGTTAGAAAATTTTAAACCCGTTTAGACTTCAAAAACTCCTTTTAAAAATGTGTTTCTCAAACACTTATTGATAAACAATAAATGTTGCTTCTCTTCTTCTATTAGCTATAAGCAAAACCAAAAGTAAAAATTCTGTACCCTAATTCAGACAACTTGGTAGATCGGAAAATCACTCCAGAACGTCTTAAAAGTCAAGAACCAATATGGGATTTGACCTATAATACGATGACTAAAAATAGAATTAATCCTTGGAAGTAGAACTAGCTAGGAAAATCACGAAAATATCACCACAAACAGGATTAGCTGTGAAGATTGTTTTCACCAAAGCAGTTTCAAGCTAAAGACGATCCTATTTTCAAGATCAGAACACAAATTCATATTCAAAAATTCAGTTATTCCAATGATGAAATAGATTTTTCAAAGCACTGAGTTTAAGATCAAGCAGTGACTTGACTTTAATTTTACAAATTAAAAAGCCATCATCATATCATTAATTACACAAGAAAAACCCATATAACTACCACTTGCAAATTTATAGCATAACAAAAAAAGTGGTATGGTGTGGTGGGTCATACATACGTATCATAGAAGAAGATGGTAGAAACAAACAACTAGATTGGAAACTGCAATTATCAAAGCCAATTTAATCACTTAAATGGCTGCCAAGACAGCTGTGAACTTCAATTTAAAGTTCTTCAGATCTGTTCCATCTCAAAACAAAACTAAAGCCTAAAATTCAATAATCCATTTTTGCAGATTAGGTACAACTCAAAAGGGATAACACTGTTGGTCAAAGTATAGTTAATGGCTTCAATTGCTAGTTTGTTTTAATTATTAGGATACCATTTCTAAGATCAAGGTTACTTTGGTCTTTTTAATTTTTTTAAGGGAATAACAGAGAAAAAAAAAATACATATGCATTTATATATATATACACACACTTTTTTCTTGTCTATTGGGTTTATGGGCAATTTACTAAAGAGATCTTTGAACTAAAGCTGGCAGGACATGCCAAGAAGGTCTTTACACCAGATATTAGAAGTTGGACAAGAATTTATATATACATATGAATGAATTGTCTCCTATCCAACAGCCAGACAGGTTCGACAATTGTAACTTTTTAACACTGCTTGTAAGAACTAGTTGACTTGTATTATTATGTCAATTATGCATAAAACTTACAATTTAGCAACTGTTAGTATAAAAGACCAGTATCATTGAAGAAAAAAATTAATAACATACATAAAATTTACAAGTCTGGCAACCGGATAAGATTCTATGCCGATATATATATATATACACACACACACACATTTCTTAAGTCCCTAATCTCAATTTTACCCTTTTTGTTTCAGTAACTGTAAAACAAAAATGGATGCAATTTCAAGTCTGTCAGCGCTAAAGATTTTCTGACCTCCTTTCAGCCACTTGAAACCATCACCAAACATGAAATACAACTCTGGTATATATAATATTATGAATCTTTTCCTGTATTTTCGTATACACAAACCACACATGGTTCGTCACTATTTTTATTTTTTGTTATTCTTTTCATAAGAAGCAGGAAATTGTTACTAGAAAAAATGAAGAAGTACAAAATGCCATTTGGTTTTTAACATAAAAGGACCCAGTGTTGGACTCTAAAAACCACTACAACCCCATTTAAAATCGCCATTCTCAAAACGCAAACCAAAAAGGTCCTAGTTTCTCAGTCAATCCTCCCATTTATGAAATACTCGACCCTAACACTGATTTTGAGTGTCACAACTTTTTAAAGTAACCATATCAGGTACACTCTTTAGAACACAATATATCTAAATCTTGTACTAATACTTTGAACCAAATTATATATCAAAATCAAAGCACCAAATTCCTTCCTTCCCCTCGAATCTTTCTCAGAATACCTTTAGTTCGGGTTGAAAAAAGATGGCCCGAAACATAAAAAGAATGTTGCAGCCTATGACAAGTTGCGTGAGACAGACCTAAACAAACCCACCTACAACACCAAAGCCCCCCACATACTTGATGCTTCTAATTCCATAAATCCACAGAAAATACCCTATTCCCATAAGTAATAAGTTCTAGAGAGAAGTCAAAGTTTAATCATGTCCAAGAAATATGCTCAATAGTTGTCTGACTTGCAAGAAAACTAGAAAACCAGCAATTAATTTTAAACTATGCATCACATAAACTCAGTTGATACAACAAAAGAAAATTACCAATCACATTCCTGCAAGTCAAACAACTCGAGCTATATCCAAGTTCCTTAGTTATTGCACAAGATATACTGTAATTAAAGTGCTTTTAGATGAAAAGTTGAAAAAGAGAGATGTCATGAAAGAAGAATCCAATAGTCAAGATAGAGACATATAGATAGTCATTTTATTTTAAGCGGGAAAGATATCATGCTATGAAATAGATTAAAATAAGGTAGGTGTAGGAGAAAAATCATACCCTCTAGCTTCTCAATTAGGTTTCATCTACACATAAAACCTTGACTAGGTGCTTGTCTGGTGTCAGCAGCAAATAGAGTGCTTCTTCGGAAAGTGCTCTTCTTGATAGAGCTTTCGCCTTACTTGCTGACACCAAGAAGTTATGCACTGTTTGGATGCTAAAGGGCATGAAAGGTTAGCTAAAAATTGACAAAGAATTTACTAAACTTCATATAATAGTATAACATATTCACTTTCTGCACTTTTGTGGAAGTGCAAAGACATTAATAAGACTGACGCTGGATAAGCATTAGCAATATCACCGATGACTTAAAAGAAAGAATTCTATGAGCTCTCAAGTTCATTCAACAACTTGTGATCCAAACGAGAGACTACAAGGTTAGCAAAATGCGTGTACGAACTAAATAACAAGGCCTTAGAACTCCAGATTCAATATATTAAATGTTCTAAATAACTAGATATAACAAATAAATGGTTCAAACAAAATTGGTTATCAAACCAACAGTTCATCAAAGAATGACATCTTGCAGTGTTCCCAAGTAGTTATGCAGGGAAACTTCTAGTGAACTACAGCAGAGAGTGGAGCCAAACGACTCACACAACAGGCTTGAACCCACGTTTTCTAGTTATTGATGAAAATAACAAGCAGTATTCAAAAAGAATGCAGTCACATGATCGTATAAATAACTGTAAATAAAAGATTGGCTGAATACGCTTACTGCCACTCAAAGATACAAGAGTCCTAACATTTAATACAGTTTAAGAAGTTAAAAGACAACATAGAATATGAGATTAAATACTCAAAACTACAAAATATAGAAAGAAAAACATCCTGGCCATATTGTTCTGTAACCATAAGCAGATATCATGTCACCATAGGGCGAGTAAATGGAAACTAGCTATTGACATTTTGATATTCCTAAGTATGCATAATAGAACCAGGCAGAGTTTTGAGTTCAAAAAGGTTCTCCCACCTACGTTCTGATTCTCTGATGTGACAAGTGAGGCCTACTGAACTAAAAGAAAAAAAAAGTACAAAACACAAATACCAAAACGACAACATGACAAAAGCAAAAAAGCATGCAACCCTGCCGAATAAATTAGAAAGCAAGCCACTTTAACTAAAGTTGGCATCCATTTCCTTACGCTTTAATTCCAATGCCATGCGCTCATTTTCAAGCTTCATTCTCCTATTTTCCATCCTCATCTTTTCCAACTCGCGGTCTCTTTTCTTAGTAAATCTTTGCCATTTCAAACTTTGTCTCTCTAATTCCAACATCTCAACTTGAATCTGTAGCTTCCTTTCTTCTAATTGTAGCGAGCGAGATTCAATCCACTGCTTCTGTAGCCACACCGCCCTTGAGCCATCAGGTAGTGCTTGGTTCATATCAGCTTCAGCAAGTTGTGGCTGGGAATAAGAACTTTTGTTACCGTCCTGAGCACTCAAAGAATTCCCAATACTAGCATCTTCGTGGCCCTGACTCTGCCTGAAACTCTTTCTGGGTTCCACTATTAGCCCATACATTCCTCTGTCCCCATGTGAAGCGTTATTTTCCTCCAAGTCATCATGGTCATCGGTTTCCGCATCCTGATCATCTTCATCAAGGTCATCATCTTGGTGTTTTCTTACATCCTCATTATCATGATCATCTCTGCTTCTAAGAGCCATTTGTAGGGAATGCTGCAATGCTGGATCATGAGGCAGGTGAAGGCGATTTCCGTTATGATAAGAACACATCTCTTCATAAAACAGGTGCTTTGAGCTTAATATTTTTCTTACATCATCCTTTTCTTTTTCAGTTAGGTAATCTATCAACTCCAAAAGTTCAGGCCTCTCCACGATTTGGCAAGAAGTGCCCCTCCCAAGCATTTCATTAAGTCTCTTATATCTTTTGTTAAGGTCATTAAATTTATCCTCACACTGCTGAGGTGAAACATGGTAACCCCTTTCTGCCATGACCTTGGAAACGGATTTCCACTTTCCCTTTTTCTGCAAAACCGCAAATTTCCTCCTTCCCCCACCGCCACCACAGTCTGGGCCTGCATCCTCACCTATATAAGACACGGCGGTAATCAAGAGCTTCACCATCTTGTCGGTCCACTTCACACGCTGCCACGGAAACCCCTTCTTCCCTCTACTCACTTCGTTGTGACCATCCATCCCTTCTTCAGTGAAGCTCGGCTCGTCCTCCTCACTCCCCGAGTTCTTGCTCCTCTCTCCCTTATTGTAATCGACCATTGACATGGTCTGGTCACAATTATGCAATGTTCCCATCACAAGCGGGAAACCCTCGTGAATTGAAGGATGGACGGATGGCGATTGACACTGGTGGGGGTGATGTTGGTGTACGGAATGCGGGTGTTGGCCTTGCTGATGATGAGACCTCATTGATCCTTGCAAATCAAGACCTCCATATGGAGACCCACCAGGAATCATACCTCCTTGAGACAAATGGCCTTCCATCTTTTTTATTTATATATATATATATATATATATTGGTTCCCCTCTTAATATCTAAAACAGAATAGAGATCAGACGTACCAAACCATAACCCTAAACTGCATTCCTTTCTCATTCATTGACAGCAACAGTTTTAAGCTTCATTGACCAAACAGTTCAAAATCAAGCAAACCCATTTCTTAATTTCCCAATTAAAACATTCCCCAATTCCTCCAAACCCTCTTCAAGCTTCTTAGATCCTCAAAACCACCACTTATGTTCAACTCCCAAAACACCAAAACCAAAAAAAAAAAACCCAACCCAATTCACAAAAACTACCCAACAACAAATCTCAAACGCAGAAAAGGAAATTCCCAAAAGTTAAACAACAACAACAACAACAACATAGAAGTGAGAAGCTAAGAACTCATCTGCAGCGAAATACCCAGAAAGCCAAAAAAAGAAGGAAAAAAAAAATGTACTCTTCTTCTTGCGACGAACCGACCCACCCTCTCAAGCAACGAGTCCCTCTGTGCCTTGTCCGAATCTTTTTATTTTCTTGTTTCCCTCTTCTTAGTTTAATGGATGCTTTTATTTTATTATCTTTTTTTTTTTTTTTTTTTTGGTTGGGGTCTATAATTAACAATGTAGTTTGTTAGAGGAGTATTAATATGTAGAAGAAAGAATCCAAAGGTGAGAGAGTTCAGCAGGTTCAATGTATTAGGAGATCCGGTGGGACCCACGCAAGCACCCATGGATGACACACGCACTCACCCAAATATATGTACAAATGTAAAGATTAGTGCATGTTTGAAAACAAAATTTAAACTACTAGTTTGAATCAAAATTTTTATTCTTATTTAAAAGGTTTTTTATCTTTTCTGAAAAAATTTTTTATCTTATCTAAAAGTCAACAAAAATTACTATTACAACTAAAAAATCTTAACTCAAACTAACATACCAAACAAACTCAGTCTTAAATCCAACGTTAGTATCCATCGTCATTAATGTAATTTTTAATTGATTTATATACATAATATATACCATAATTAATACTACTAATAATAAATATAAAAAAAATGTTATCTATTTATCAGTTAGTTTTAACCATATTAACTTAGATATTATATCTATCGAATCACTCTAATGTCAGACTTAAAAGATCTTATCAATAAAAATATTGTTTTTTTTTTAATTAAGGGTGGTGGATTTGAATTCTTTATTTTTTTATAAATTCATGTGTGAAATTACCGTTTAACTTACTTGTAATCATAGTTTTCTTTTTATTTTCGTGTGAGAATAAAGATGGTATTGCAAACAAAAAGAGAGATGGTGCTAGGGGAATATTATATTTATGCATATTGCGCTTTGCAACACATTTTGATTTTATGCTAATTATTGGAAACTTAATGTTTATGCTTTGGTTCTAAGAGGGACGTTTTAGGACCAAGTTCATGTATGTAATAAAAATATTTTAGTTTCGTATTTAGTGGGGCCACATTAGAAGAAAAGAGTGACGGATTCATTGTTTGTGTGGTAACTTTAATGTTGTCTTCTCTCTCTCTCTCTTAACTAAGAAAGGGAGGTGATTTCAAATTTTTTTCTTGAATAAAAAGGTGAGCTACAAACTAGCTAGAATTAAAAAAGGTTTGCTTTTCAACTCCTTTTTTGGTGACGTTGAGGACTTTGTAACAATATGATTGACATAAAAGATACTATGCAATTTTTTACTTTTATAAAATAGTCAATTTCATAGGTTCAACATATTTGAATACATTTTTATTCGGTTAGCTTCTGTATCCCAGTATTTATATATATATATATATATATATATAAAAGATAGAAGTGTTTTCCCATATAATGGAGTGCAATCCATTTCACATGCTTAGGCATTTAAAAAAAAAAAAAGAAGAAGAAGAATAAAATATTAAAAACAGACAAACAAACAGACACACACACACAGAGGCAACTCTTGTGTGTCGAAACGCTGGATAACAAACGTTTCAATACAAAGAAACAAAGTAAAATAACAAAAATGAAAACATAAAAAAGTGAATTCGACAATTTACAGAGTTTTTAACTGCCGAATGTAGTCACGATGATAACGAATTTAATGATAGTAAGCAATTACAACAACAAGGATGTAATACCTACCATTATCGAAAAAAGACCTCAACTATTCAACAATTAAATACAAATTTGGCAAATTCTAACAACTACAAGAGAATCCCAATTTGGCAAAAACAGACTCGATGTTTTTATTAAAACAATCCAAGTAAATCGAAAAATTTCCCTAAACAACAACAGATAATATACCAACTGAATTTTACACTTTCAATTGAGACAATAATATTACAGAAAGCCTCACCTTTATCATATATAATATAACACATATCAAAATCGAATTAAATGGAGCAACAATGCATAGAAGCACACTTGATGAAAACTCTGAAAATGAACCCTCCTTCATTTGCCTGAGGGTCGACTCCGAAACCACATAAACCCGTCCATCTCTTTGGTTCGTCATCTGCATTTGCTTCAAACACCTGTGCTCCCCGTGCTTCCTAAAACAAGAGCACCACATGCATCCCCAAGAAGAGTGAATATAATCTTTTAAACTATGCTAGGTGGGTCCCCTACCCAATTGCAAACAGCACGGGGCCAACGCGTCCTCACACAGTCCACCAATGGAGCATGCTGGGGAGGCTCGGGTTTAGTGGCTTCATTTTCCTTCACTTTGGATTCATTCCCACCAGAACTAGAGGACACTGCCACATCCGCCATGTACTCTTCGGGAGTCCACCTTGGGGGAACAGAGACCCTCAATTTGGTCAGTCTCGGTCTTTGCAACGGTGTCTCTCCAGAGATTACCTGGCTACCATTCAAATCTGACTTCGCAATGCCGTTAAAATGGTAAAGCTCAAATACCTTCTTACCCATAAGACCAGTAGAATCCTTTAAGCCCCCTAAACTCTCATCCAAATCTAATATAACCTGCCAGAACTCACTCCATACAATGAAACCCGTGTTGCAAAGGTGATCAATCTTCTCAGGCGAAAGTCTTATATTTGTTTCCCTGACAACTTGGTGAAACCCTTCCACGCTAATGAACCCACCACCTCCACTCTGATCCTGTGCATCAAAAGCTTTCCGAATTTGTGATTCCCTTTGTTCCAGTTCATTCTCATCTTGAACAGAAGTATCAAGAGAAAATAGAACTGTATAATGGGACTCGCTCCCAATAACCCAGATTGGCCATTTCGGGCATTTTAGGTTTTGACCAACTTTACAGAAATTCAGGGATTCCAGAAGAGTGAGGAAACCAACTTCCACAGTTCTCGATATGCCCTTTAATGACAGGCCACCACCTAGATCCATCCTTCCATCAAACACATTGGGGACTGCCTGACCGCAGAGCAGTAAGTTCACAATTTCCTGTTACAGAGAATTAAGTAGTAGGTTCATAATCAATGTAGCAAGGGCGAACATCAGGTGGAAAATTTCTTCACTGATCCATGGTTACATACCTGAGAGGCATGTCCAAAGGGAGCAGTGACTAGAGGTAGACTGGGATCATCTCTGTCAGATTGAACAGAATCCTACAATCGCAATACTTTTAAAGCATTAGTCATGGGATCGGCAACAAACAAATTCCACGAAAAAATTGCTACTGTGAGGTAACCAGTAGACCATTTCATCTGTCAGAGTACCATTTATTGTATGGAATTACCCAGTAAGAGTTCACACTATGTAGAGAGTTCACTTTTGCAAAGCTAAAGTGTCCAAATTTTCACATTTGACTAACCTTTTCGGAGGCCAATAATATTATAAAACAATGTTGAAGCACACAAGAGACTCCACCCCACCTCTTATATTAAAACTAATAGCTAAGCAAATAATTCCTCTAATCCCAACAAATTTTGATGCAAGACACTTATCCATAGCACTCAACAACAAAACGGGTCCTGAATTTATAGCAAGTTAGAAAAGATATCGTGCTAACAAGCATACCATTCCTCGAGAAAGTAAAGCCGAAATCAGGAATAGCATTGCACCCATCCGACTTCGAAAAACTGGGATCATTGCTTCAAGCTTTTGATATGCACTTGCTTGGGATGTGTAGGTATTAACTCTCAACACTTTCTGCAAATCCAAAGCTGATTCAACAGAGAGACCTTCAAGCACTCTCGCTATGATCTGCATAAGCCTTACAATGATCAGTACAGTTATGGTAAGCAAAGACTCCGCAACAAATAGCATTCACTCGTCACCCCTATAGTTTGAAAGTAAAGAAACTAAATTGTCATAGATAGGCTGCAGGTGCTCCAGTGTCGGCCCTGATTCAGCATACCTCATCCTTTGGGCTGCCTTCAGATTCTTCAATGTTTTCTCCAATAACACTCAAAGTTGCAATAACAGCACTTTTATTACTTCCACAAACGAACAATATCTCACCCATGCTTTTAATCAGGGCTCTAGTAAAAACATTTAAAATCAGGTTTCAGTCAGCAATTAGCACAAGAAGAAAGAAAAATATTCATTAAAAAACAAGAATCAAAGTTCTGGCATGTATTAACATTTACTCAGCCAATAATCACGTAACTTTACTAAAACCTTGCAAATGTAACAGCAGAAAAACAGAATTCTTTGAACCCATAAAGTTAACTCTCTCTTCTTTTTTTTTTTTTTTCCCCCCCGACCAGATGAACCAGTATTCAAGCAGGAATTTTGAAAGTTGCCTCAAACTAGCTTTACTAGTTGGCAGTATGGTCTTTTATGTAGAGGTGCCATGGATCCATCATTGGACTTTAATGAACTTTACTCCAGGTAAAATGAGTCACATCAGAAATTTTAAGCAATTTCTGCAAGAAGTTCAGCAAAATAATTGTAGAGATGCCAAAATGTAAAACTTTTCGGGATTTGTTACTATCATATATTAAAAAAATACACAGCCACATGGTGAAAAAAGTATCTAAAATGTTGAACGTAATTACTTGGAAAAAAGAAATTTTTGTCAAAGTAAACCAAGACAATATATATTTTTTCCAACACCATATCGATCAAATATTATAAAAAGGAAAAATCAAAACCATAAAATGTGTTCTTCTTCCTAGAAAGAAATAATTATTTTCATTTGCAGTAGAATCAAGGTAAACTGATAAAATTTAGATGTGTGCTAAAAAGCGAAACATACACAAATACAGGCCGAAGAGAATTTGCAATAAGCATAAACAAGCAAAACCAAACAAATAAATACGTGATCAAGCATAGAGTAGTCACCTTGTTTTTGCCTCTTCAGTAAGAGAGGAAAAATTATTTGATGGAACATACTGACTATTGGATAAGCTCCTTGAAGCCAAAGGTTGTAGCGTATTTGCAACTTTACCTAATTCCTCTGGGAAGAAAAGAAGGTATTTGAGGACAAATGCCTGCATAAAAGAAAACAACAGATGAGTCTATAGCAAGAGTCAAAAACATACTAATAGGGAAAAAGAAACATAATTTTAGGGAAAAAAGAAAAAGAAAGAAAAAGATTAACCAAAAGATACTTACCTCAAGAAAATCCTCATTTAAAAAAAAAAAAAAAAAAAAAAAAAAAAAAAAAAAAAAAAAAAAAGGAAAAAAGAATATGAGACATACTGTCAATGCAATGATCGTGCACACCATTAACACGAGGCAAAATATCCAAATGCAGAATAGACACAGAAAACAGCCATTTAGAGGACAGATGGTTAAAACAGGAAAAAAATAATAATAATTAAACATTTAAAATTAAAATTTAAAAACTTTAAAATAATTTTAAAATAATTTAGTGCCACAGATTGTGATAGACATAATCAGGCAGCGCAGGTAAAGATACTAAAACTAAGATTATAAGCCCCTATTCACTTTACTTATGTGAGGCATAAGAAGAGGCAAGGGTAGTTTTGTTTATCTAGGAATCAGTCCTGATAGAGGGGTGAGAAGGTGATTATTCGGTATAGAGGTCCTAGAAGTTTGGGAAGGGAAATGGTTAATCTGTTAGAAGGAAGAATGGAATAAAGACAGGTGAGGTATGAGAAGAGGGGTAGGCAGACTTTGGTGATTTGTAGGAGCTTTTGCTTAGGGGAAGAGTTAGCAGATCTCTCAAACATCTACCATTGCCTATTGTATTTCGTCTCTGTTTCTTCAATAAGTTTACACCAGCCCATTATCTCCTCAATTTTACCGTTCTATTCATTTTTGTTGCTCGAGCATCTGTTGTGGTTCCTGTATAATTAGCATTTTACATACATATAAACATTATGTTCAAGTTTCCCAAACAGATTCGGTCAAACAAAGTTGATTTCCGCAGCCAACAGCAGCAGCATATTCCATGTCTCAAGCCGTCTAAGCTAATCTTTATGTGTGCAGTCTTCACTACCGCAAATTCAGAGAGAGGGGGGAACTATTGAAGACTCTATGTCAAAACAAAAAAACAAATAAATAGTAAGGAAAACTTATTCATGGTAAAGCTAACTGAATCCTATCAACGTGGTGTGGAGAACAATCATTCTTTAACTCTTTTCCTTGTTAGTTTAGGTTTTCTGAAAAACAATCTGCATCAACTGCCGAATTTGTTCTGTTTCACAAAATAATATGTGTAATTGGAATTTTCGTTTTAGGAGAAATCTCAATAATAGAGAAGTGGAGGATTTGCATTCACTACTTCAAGTTCTTGACTTTCTCTCTCTCTTAAACCGTCTGCCCCAGATGGTAGTTCGGTCTTGCAATCCCTAAGGTTTCTCTTGTAAAGCATATCTTTCATTCACTTGTTAGTGACGAGGAAATTTCAAATCTTGAACCCTTAAATCTTAGGTGGAAATCTAGCATTCCCCACAAGATCAAGGTTTTCACTCGGCTGGTTTTTCTTGGAAAATTTAGTACTAATGACGGGTACAAAGGAAGAATCCTTAGCTAACTAGCTAACTATCTCACCATCCTAGTGCGTCATGTGTAGAGGATATTATATGTTGGAGAATACAGACGGCAGGGAGGTTCTTTGGAAGTGCACAAGGATTAATTGCTGAATTTTGTGAAAAACAATCTGCATCAATTGCCGAATTTTGTTCTGTTTCACGAAATAATATGTATAATTGGAATTTTTGTTTTAGGAGAAATCTCAATAAAAGAGAAGTGAAGGATTTACATTCACTACTTCAAGTTCTTGACTTTCTCTCTCTCTTAAACCGTCTGGCCCAAATGCTAGTTCGGTCTTGCAATCCCTCAGGTTTCTCTTGCAAAGCATTCTTTCATTCACTTGTTAATGATGAGGAAATTTCAAATCTTGAACCCTTTAATCTTGGGTGGAAATCTAGCGTTCCCCACAAGATAAAGGTTTTCACTCAGCTAGTTTTTCTTGGAAAATTTAATACAAATGACAGGGTACAAGGGAAGAATCCTTGCGTCATGTGTAGAGGATATCATATGTTGGAGAACACAGAGGGCTGGGAGGTTCTTTGGAAGTGCGCAAGGATTACAATGTATCGGACAATTTTGATTGAAAAGAACTCAAGGATTTTTAAGATAAAGAGATGAACATGACAGATATCTTCAAGAAAGCAAACTTTGTTAAATCTCGCCTACCAAGCAGTTTATATTACAACAACAGCTCCCTTAATTTATCAGGGTCACCCCTGATTTCCGAAAGTCACTTTTGCAGTTCTTCCACATTCATTTCATCATAGAGTTCTAAATTATTTAGAATAAGGAGTGAGATATTTTCGTAAGGCCTGGTAAATAATATGTCAGCAGGAGTTCAAATTGCAGTTTCGGTTGCTTTGTCGGCTTCAACAGATAAAAGTTTTGAGGATTTTCCATTTCCCTACTTTTTCATAACAGAAGGGGTGTAATTGGTCAGTGGATTTTGTCTGGTCCAGTTTTTCTAGCTGTTTATACCTTATCCTCTTCCTCTTGTACTTGATTCATTAATCAATATAAGGCTTTTTTCTCATCAAAAACTCCTACTCTCCAGGTAAGAATTGAAGCTAAGAATTAAATCTGTTCTTATCAATACTAAATTTACAAAGCTGACTTAATGATAGTCTTAGTTCATATCAAATACACAAGCTCATATTTATGAAAGTATTAAGCACGTCTAACAAAATTGAGAGTCAAATTACAGTAAGATTAGCAACCAATATGTTGAGATTAAAAGAAATTACTTGAATGGCTGCTAAGACACCACATGGCCCACCTTCATGCTGCACTAGGCCCATAGATGTTTCTGGATCAGAGCTAAACCTATAGAATATTTATTCATCACATCAGCAACAAATATGAAGGATTCAAGTAGGTCCCTAAATGTAAATTATATGTGTAAATTCAATTAAGCAGACAGCTTATCACAATTTGCTTAACTGGAAACTCACAGCCAGAGTGTCCAGATAATAATAGAGAATTGGTGATGGAACAGCACAATGCATACAGATATGATGTACTACTAGAATACCACACCTACAAATCTATTACGAATAACTTCAAATCAAATTGAGCATATGGAAACCAATGAGCACTGGATGCAGAAAGAGAATTAGGACCATATTGAAAACAGAAGTAGATTACTTCATGACAAGTGAACATAAATAATTCCTTTCACTGCTTAACTATTTGTTCGGTCATTCACGATAATGTGAAATACATACATACTGTATTTCACAAATACATACATACTGATACTAGTAAGCAAATAGTTACAAGTCACAACGAGTTAAGTTAAAACAGCCCTTCTCCTCGGCTTATAGGTCCTTATAACTAGAGTTGCTTCTAGGCAGCAAACTGGAAGTATTAAACCTATTCATCCATTTATATTCATCTTACGGGGCTCTCAAACTACCTATAAGAAAGTGAAAAATATCAAAATATTACACAAAACAATCACTTTGTACCCAATCGATATCAATAGAACTCTTAATTAGCATTGCGACTCATCCCCATTTCCCCAATGGGCATGCACTCATATGGATAACTAATGCCAAAGTCCAACCATAAGAGTATTTGATATGTTTCTTTTAGTTAAAACAAACAAAAACAAAAACAAAAAAGTATGAAACAAGACACCAAGTTCTCGAAATTACATAAAAATTTGCCAGTTATTGTAAGAATGAGCTATTGGAACCTATTCCTAGCCCTTATAAACTCAAATCATTACACGATAATATATATATATATATATATATCCAAACATATATGTGTGTGTTTCATAATTGAAAGACAACACCAAAAAAGAAAATGGCAGTTGGTATAATGTAACCCTAATTTAAGTCGTTGCAATTTGAACATTTGAAAATCAAATTACTTGCCAAAAAAATGTGAATTTTTCAGCGCCACTACTCTTCTGATTCTCCGATCGCATTAGAATTCCAAAGAAAAGGAAATGATATCGAAATTGAGTTATTATGATCTTTTACAGTACGATTCTACTAATTAACGCTTAAAACTCACCTAATACCCTGATTACTCCACTGAGCAAGAATTCCCCTGGAGACTTCAGCCCCAAACACCATTGCAAACAGCTCGTTCGCTTCCGCTTCCGTCAATTCCCTCCCCAAATTCAAATCTTCCAACCGTAATTCCTTCTCTCTCTTCACAGCCTTGGAATTCGATCCCGGTACAACGCAGCGAGAGACCGGCGGCGGAGCCGGGTCCTTCTTCGCGGAGGACATCATTCGCTTCTCGGCGGCGGCGGCCATGAGCTCGCGCTGTGAACGGCGGTTCTTCACCTCCGGCGACTCCTCCGCCGGAGCAGCAGAAGCACCTCCTCCTCCTCCTCCGGCGACGGCGTCCCGTGGCTTGCTCCTCTTGGGCTCCGGCGGCGAGTTCTGCATGCTCATCCGCAGAGCCATCTGGAGATCGTCCTCCTCCTGATCCGCCATTAGAGATCCGAAGGTGAAGAAAAAGAGCTCTAGGGTTCCGTTTTTTGTAAGAATTTCTCAGATCACAAGAAAGCTCAATTTTTCTTTCTTTCTTTTTTTTTTATTTTTTATTTTTTATTTTTCTTCAAGAAGAAGACAGAAATGGAGGAGATTAAGTAAAATGACGAAAAGGGGCTTGGCAGTTAGGCCAAGGAGAGGGTTAAAACCGGAAATGAAGACAGAGGAAATTGCAGCTTCTTGTACCGGAAACGGTGTCGTATAATGGCAAACGTCGTACTCGAAATTACGATTATGCACCTGAAGGTACAGTTTACAAACAGAATGGTGGTGGAAATTATGAAAAAAGAATGAGAGTGTTTTAGTAAACTTGAGTTCTGGAAAGGAACAGGAACGACTGGTGCATTTTTCCTTGCATTAGGTTTTGGCGGTTCAGGTAGAAAGATCGGAGCTGTGCGTTCGTACTTGTGGCGGTTAGATTGGAATACTTTTTACGATGCATTTGGCATTTTAACTTACTTCTAATTAAATTATATTTTTTAATTAATTTTTATCTTTTTTTAAAAAATTAATCAAAATTATAAATAGTTTTTAAAAAATTAATCTGATTGAAAATTTTCATCTCTAATCAGCGAACCAAATGCGAGCTTAGCTTATGTTTGATTCGCCGGTTAAAGATAAAATTTTTAGGTTACAATTGGTTGACTTTATAAAAATTAGTTATAATTTATATTAATCTTTCAAATAAAAATAAAAATTAATATAAAAACTTTGAGTCGAAGATAACAAACCAAACACATCCTTATAGCTCTGTTTGACTTTTGGAATTTATTGTCAATCATAAAAGTGAATTCGTAGCTAAAAGTTTGTCTTATTTTTTTTTTTTTTAGAAGCATAATGTGGAGAATTCATGTCAGTTTGGATAAAGGGTTTGTTAACGTTCCAGTACTCATATCCCGCGTATGAATATATTCTTTTCATGGATCCAAGTCATACTTAAAGAACTTGTATGTGTCATGATTTGATCATGCAAATTTTTTACTTCTTGAATATCCTTTGATTTTCATCACTTTTGTTCCAAAAAAAATCCCATATTTTATCTTTTGTGTTGCTTACTTTTCAGTATAGTAAAGAGAGAGGAGAGAAATCGATAGTATCAAAATTTGAATAAGAACTTCACAGTACTTAAATAATGATAAGGCTGTGGTTTTTAATCTCCCAAAATGATTTGTCACTAAATATCTACATAGAAGTGAGAAAAATGAATAAATTTTCTTCATTAATGGTGATCCTCAAATTAACCCAATTGATGGGCTTATTAATCGTTGGCTAAAATTGAGTTTTTATCCAATTTGAAGCGTTTCAAGTTCCATTCAAAAATAAATAAATAAATAAATAAGTGTTTGAAGTTAGCTTACGCACATAAATGATGGAGAAATAGCCTTACGAAGTCCGAAGTAAACCTTCATGTCAAATGAATCAATATACTCTGTCCAATTTTGATATACCAAATGATGTGTAATCAATTATATTTTGACATATTATTGAATGAAGTTAGATTTTAAAATATAAAGAATCAGTTACAAAGTGTTTCAAACTTTTTAAGATGATATATCATATCATTATTGATTAGACATCAAAAATTAGATAGAAGATTTGAATCCATGTTAAATGGTCCAAAAAACCATTCTTGGCTTCTGGTAGTCCAAGGGAGTGTACTTCTTAAAACTTTCCATAGAGGTCTTTCATCATTTCAATGATTTAAGACTAGCCCTTGTAACTTTTTGATCAGTCTCCAGAGAACATCCTGATCTAGCGGCGAAGACGATATAATTTTGCTAAAAATAGGTTAGTGACCTACTTCAAACTGGTCCATAGATGGTCAAGACCTTAAAAAATACAACATATTGTCCACGTTGTCAAGCGTTGGGCGAGCCTACAGGCCGAAAGAGAAAAATACAACGTAATAGAATTTTAAATTTTTTCTACAAAAATCCGTAATACTGATTCATGATTTTATTTAAAATTATCAAATCTCAATCAATAAAAATTATAAATACTTTTTGATAATAGTATCTACAAGTTCTTTTGTCTTCTATTACCACAAATATACTCGCTACGATTGACCTTTTTTATCTTCTGATTTTCGAAGGTACTCTCTCTGAAAATCAACTGATTTATGTGAATTATTTAATTTTATTGGATGTTAGTTCTCTCTTTACTATGACTTCCTTAACTCTAAGGCCCTGTTTGGCACACCGGACTGGATTGAATTAGGAGGTTAGGATTGGATTGAACCAAATTAGATACGATTATGTTGTATCTAATCATGTGTTTGGTAAGCTGTCAGATTAGGTGTCTTGAAAAGTAATCCAATGTTTGGTGTATCATTGGACTGAACTAAATTAATTATAACTTAATTTAATTTAAAAAATTTTAGAATTGAAAAAAAAATAGTAAAATCAATTAAAACTGAGTTTTAATATTAAAAAAATAAAATAAAATATATTTATTTATTTATTTTTATTTTTAACATAGAATCATATTTTAGAAAATATTTTCTTATTAACTACAACCTATTAAAATCAAAGATAGATATCTCTAAAAAAAAAAAATCAAAAACGTTTATAATAAATAATGTTCAACATGTAAATATAAAACTGATTAAAACATATTCATACAATCACTTGATCCAACAAAATAATGTACCTTGTAAGATGTCACTCAATCTGGTTTAGAATAATAAAATATTACATGTTCTTAATATACTCCAAATAAGCTTGCTTAAGGAACAAAAAGAAACATTATATCTATATCAACTCATAACTTCTACTTAAGCAAATTTGAAAGGCCTAACTAGATATCGATTGATCCTTTACCGATGAGAGTCAATACATACTCCATGCGAATTGACTCATCCATGGATTTCAAGGTACTAACATTCCATGGTTGTTCAGCAAACAACTTCATTGCCTTAATCTAATCAGCCACATAAATGTTTAATTTGGTAATCTCACCCCACACAAATTCATGTTGTAAGCTATCATCTTTTCTTTTAATAGCTTCAACTAACAATTATGTTTCTTCTTTGGATTTCTCTATCATTTTATCAAATGATTTGACTAGTTTTTCTAATCCTAATCCAATATCTTCAATTGATCTTACTCTCTTTTTCTGATTGGGTCAGGATTGGATGGTTGCCGAAGTTTGGTTCACAGATATTGGAGAGTAAGATGATTCTTGTTGCATCACAAAGCCTTCCTCATTAAGATCTCATTATCAACATTGTCAGCGATATCTGCTGGAGTTTCAACTCCTTTTCCAGCTGCACGATCAACTCCGAAAATGATAACTAACCTATCATATAGTGGAAAATGTTTCCCTCTCCATCCTTCTGCTTCTTTGTGACTATATAACAAAACACCATTAAGCTAATTGGTGTATTTTATGTATAAGTGTGTGAAATACAATTATATTGGTTAATTACACAAACCTACATATATTCTTGCCAGACTTCATCGATGTCCACCTGAACGCATTTCTACATCTTTATCTTAGACTCGATATAAGGAGTAACTTTCAATCCCGAATTAGGACACAAGTTTTGTAGTGGTCTTTCAATTATACTAATTGTGCCAACTTTGAAACTACCATTATCACAATCGTTACCATGTGCAATGATTTCTTCTGACACACTCAACAATGCTTCCTCTCCCACTTTCGTCCCTTGTTCATGGACTCCCTTTCTTTTGAGGATCATTGTTCTGAGTATTGCCTCTAATTTCCATACCTAACCATACAAATGTGTTGAAAAAAAAAAAAAAAAAAAGAAGTTATTAAGACATTGCAAAATTGCAAATAAAAGCAATATGTTTAGATATTTATACATGTCTCACATGATACAAACTATATAAAAACAATACGAAGTTATACAATAATAAAACCAAAGTTATTAAATATAATATGTTCTCACATAATCCAAACCAAGCAATATAGGAGTCATAAATACAAGAAACAACTAGAGTCATAAATACAAGAAACAACTAGTGTTTATAGTTTGCGACTCTTATTTGGTCTCCATTCACCAAACATTTGAGTTGCCAAGTTGTCGCTCCATGTGATCCATTGATCAGAGGGTTCAATTGTGCCAATAATGCTTTGGTTTGTAGAAGCTTGAGTTGGTTGTTCTCTTTCTTCTCTCTCTAGTATGGCTTCCACAAGATCTATTGACATTTCTTTCCTCATGAGATTATGGAGAAGGCGGCAAGCAGTTATTAGTTGACATTGCCTCTTTATAGGATAAAACAATGGACTTTTCAAAATAGCTCATTGTATCTTAAGCAACCCAAAATAACGTTTTATCACATTTATTGCTGAAGCATGCTTCGTGTTAAAGTATTCTCTACAGTTTATAGGTGCACATCCATCTTGCCATTTAAAAATGTGATATTTTATTGCTCTATATAGTGCAAGAAAACTTTCATAATTTGTGTAGCCGGCATCTACTAGGTAATAACAACCTAAAATCCTAATTAAAAAAATCAATTATTATGTAACCAAAATTCAAGTAATTCGGTATCTTGACCAAATTAAAAAAAGGGTTAACAAAGTACCTGTAGGAACTTTTAAACCATTTGGTCTAAAAATTACATCTCTAAGAACTTTAGAATTAGATGTTGAATCCTCCCAGCTAGCTAACACAAATATGAAACTCATATTTCTATCGCAAACTCCAAGAACATTAGTAGCAGGCTCACCCTTCCCCTTGCGATATCCTGGCTTGTTGATTTAAGGTACATGCACTTTAATATATGTCCCATCTAATGCTCCTAAACAACCGCAAATTAATGAATGAAATACTGTCAAATAAATGGTATAATTTATTAGTCCAAATATCAAAAATTTTTGAATCACAGGTATGTCATAACTTAAACCACCTCCACCTATCATCATTGTGATTTTCAGGCACAGGAAATTGCATCGTCAATAAGGTAGTTTGTAAGCGAAGAATCCCATTCAAAACCGAATTAAAATAGCTACTAATAGCCTCACTCGACCTTTTAAACATATTATCGATTGTACGAATCTTTACATGATGTGCAAGCATATGTAAGGAAATACAAACTTGCTCTTCAACTGTCACCACTCCATCCATCTTTAATCGTTCATTAGTTCGGAGTAACTCACATAAGAAACCAAACGTCCTCGTATCCATTCGAAGTTGGTTCACACACTATACATCGCTATTATGTATATAGATATCTAAGACACTCAAGCGAGTTCCATAGTTCAAAAACAAGAAGATAATCACAACAATCAATCAACAAAAAACAAAACCCACTACAAAAACCCTAAATTGATGGGGTGTCTCTTATGTGTTAGACCCATGAATAAATACACAAGGGCTTGCAAAAAAATTAAAAAAAGAATGAAAACCTTAAAAAAAAAAAAAAAAAAACCCAAATTTTTGGGGTTATTGACAAACACAAGGGTGGCATGCACAAAATAAAAAAATAAATAAATAAAACCTTAAAAAAAAAAAAGAAAAGAAAAGAAACCACCCCAAACGCAACAGACCCACGAACAAATACACAAAGGTTAGCAAAAAAAAAATTATTAAAACAAAAACAATGAAAACCTATCATCACAATTTGCCAAAACACAAGAACAGATTGCAAGATTGGAAATTGATGAACTAAATATGGAAAAAAAAAAAAATCAAAATATAGGAAGAAAGTTTACCTTTCTCTTTTGTCGAGGCAAAGCCAAAATGCTAGATCTGTGACCAGAGTTGCGCGAGATAGATAGAGGGAGAGTTGGGAATTGAGAATCCGGAATGAGACGAAGAAGAACGCCAAGAATCCAACAAAGTGAGGAAGGAGATATGATAGAAGCCAAAGGAGAATACAAGTTAGTAGATGGGAGAAAATAGTATAATCTTGTCCAAAGCATTAGAAATCCCATTTGATTTTGGAGGACTAATAGTCCATTAAAACACCAGACTATTTTTAATCAACAGCTAACTTATCCAATCAAATTGTGTCACCAAACGTGAGAATAGGATTAGTAATTCTAATCCTAGTCCTCGTCTTGTGTAACAAACACGCCCTAAAGACTAGAATCTAGGATGTTTAGTTGGAGGCTAGAAAAGATCATCTCCCTAGCATACAGAATAGAATTTTAAAATTTTAAACAACCAATGTTTTGACTACTTTGCCCTCGATTTTACATGACAAACTGATTTAGTTAGAGGAATCACCTCCATTAAGTGTATTTGTTATTGTTCGGGATGGTCCTTCTAAATAACGTATCATTTTTCGTGTCAAAAATTATATGTATATAAATATGTTTTTGAATGGCTTGAAGTAAAATAATAGAAAACAAGAGGACCTATTTAAATTTATAATAAAGTAATACAAAGAAAACCGAAAGTTTATTACACAATATCATAGTGTTTGATCGTCATCGTCATGGATGATGATGATAAGAGATAAGGAAAGAAAATGACAAAAACCTGAAAACCGTCGATGAATTGTCATAGACATTACAAAAACTTAAGCAAAGACTGTAAAAAATGAGAGATGGATGATGATACTATTTCTTTGATCAAGTTTCCTGTTTTTTGTGAAAAACATACTATTGATGTTTCAAACTTGGATGATATGTTTGTAGTACAAGAAAGGTCACGACATAAAGCTCAAGCAGTTACAAATTTGTCATATGGCGTTATTTTACTCTATTATTGATTTGTAGCTCTTGACACTTGATACTCAAATTCAAACTTATGTCTTTGACATGCGGTCTGATGAGAAGTTTTAGGACTAAAAGGCATTCGAGATCTTGCACGGAAGATGGTTGAGACCAAAAAAAAAAAAAAAAGGTATATTTACAAGTTTATTTGTTCATTACACTTGCATTAGTCTTCATGTTGTTACTGTTATAATTGAGAGGGTATATTTTGCCACGAAAGTTGTGAATAATAGTTTACAAAATCAAATGAGATATCAATCGATGAATGATAATTTAGTTGCCTATATTGAGAAAATTATTTTTGATACTATTAACGATGAATCTATTATGCAGAAGTATCAAAAAATAAGAACTCGTAAAGAACAATTGTAATGTCTTGTTTATATCAGTAAACGTTACGAAAGAAATTTTAGAAATTTTACTTGGTTTTTATAGAAATTTCAAAAAATATATATATAATATTAGTTTTTAAATTTTATCTTTAGTTGTCTTATGCCCCTCTTGAACTCAAACTGGCTCTGTCCTCGATGATAATAATATGACTCCAAGTTTTTACAGTCAGTAGATACATCACATGATCTTTCTTATCAAATGCCAGACTCTACATATATTATGACTCGAACCTGTGACCAGATAAAAGCAAATACTCTAAGTAAGTCTTCATTATCAGCAGAGGCAGAGTTGGGGGGTGCTAGTGGGGGCCGGCCTCTATTGAAATTTTTTCTTATTTTATTTTTACCCTAAATATTTTATAATTTTTACAATTTACTCCAATTGAAATTAAAAAATTCTCATACAGTCTCAATTTTATTTTTATGGGAAAAAAAAATCTTTCATAATCCCTATTAAAATTAATTTTTTAAAAATAAAATTTAAATTTTTATTATTTTACCCCATTAAAATTAAAAATTTTCACATAAATTAATTATAATTAAAAATTCTTACATATTCATTTTTAAAATTTATTTTACCTTGAAAAAAAATTTATTATATACCTTTATAAAACTATATATTTGTGACTCTATCCCCGTTCGTCAGCATCGACAAAACACCACAAGCATCAGTGGTGATCAACTGTCCATATTGATTAATGGGACATGTTACTTGCAGGTTCATTGAAGGTCCCACTAAATGTACATTTACATGTGAGGGCTAGAAATAAAATAATAAAAAAAAAATAAGAGGAGCTATTTATAATGGTATAAAGAAAACCGAAAGTCGACTTGACGCGTTAGCGTGGTGTTTCATCCAATATTCATGGGAAGAAAATATGAAGGTGAGAGGGAAGGAAAGAAAAGGACAAAAACCTGGGAACCGTCGAATCGGAAATCGAGAAAGACGACGAGTAGCATTATCCCCTGAACGACGTCTGACGTCCACCAGCTCTCTCCCCCATCCCAACGTCGACACGTGTCCCTCCTCAGCCTTCCTAAGTACCCCAAAAAAAAAAAAAAACCCAAAAATCTCTCTCTCTCTCTATCTCTTTCCATTCATGGCTTCGTATATATATTCGTGATCATCTATCTTCTGCCTCGAATTGCGCACCACCCACCTTCTCAAAACCTCAAAACTGGAAAAAAAAAAAAAAAAAAAAAAAAAAACAACAACTCAATAAACAATCCAAAAACTCGAAAAACAAGTCAAGTCATCGGAAGAAGAAGATGGACCACGCGGCGGACGCTCACCGGACGGACCTGATGACGATAACGAGGTACGTGCTGAACGAGCAGTCGAAACACCCGGAGTCCCGCGGCGACTTCACCATCTTGCTCAACCACATCGTCCTCGGCTGCAAGTTCGTCTGCTCTGCTGTCAACAAGGTTCTCTTCTTATGAATAAGAAAACTAAATTGAAAAAAAAGAGAAGAAAATAACATATGTGGGGTTATGAATAATAAAAATTGTTCTTATACTCAATCATTATCATCATTATTTTTTTTTTTGTGCTTTTTTTTTTTGTAAGTGTTTTTGAGTATTTTGATTTGGACTAGTATTGGGAAACTTGGTTTTGTTGATTTTTAGTTGGTGGGTTGTGTATGTGAAATGATTCTTCAAATTTTCAATATTTTTTGTCGTTTTTTGGTGCTTTTTGACTGGGCTACTGGGCTAGTATTGTTGAATGATTTTGGTGTTTGAGAGTACTCTAATTGGTGAAAATGAAATCTGTAAAAATGATTTCTCTTTTTTTCTTTCTTTAATATTTATAATGGTTTTGGCAGGCTGGTCTGGCTAAGCTCATTGGACTTGCTGGAGAGACCAATGTCCAGGTAAAGTCTCTTGATGGGTTCTTTTCTCAACAACAACAACAAAAGGATTCTCTCTCTCTGTCTCTCTGTCTCTCTCTCTCTCTCCTTCCTTTTTAGTGGACATAAAGAATTTGATAGGTCATAGAATTCCAACTTTGTCTTCACTTGTTTGGTTATACTTGCTCGGATGGGAATTTGTATTACTTTTACCACTTTTATAGTTGCTCTTTGTCCTTTCCTTTGTTCTTTTAGCTTTTTTCATAAATTTTTTTTGTCAAGTTATTTTGGGTTTTAACTGAAGGGTGAAGAGCAGAAGAAACTGGATGTGCTTTCCAATGAAGTTTTTATCAAGGCTTTGATAAGCAGTGGCAGAACTGTAAGTCAACAGATGATTTTTTTTTTTTTAAATAATTAATTGCCAATATAACGCTAAAAATATCTTTTAAATAATTTGGATGTGTTGGTATTGCCAGTGCATCCTTGTGTCCGAAGAAGATGAAGAGGCAACAATTGTGGAGCCATCCAAACGCGGAAGGTGCTTGTTCTGCACAAGTTTGTTCTTTGAAATGTCGTTAGCATTACAAGGCTTTGTTTAGTATGGCCAGTTTGAGATTGTTATGATTTTTTAAGATGCATTGCTTATGCTAAACATAAGTTAAAAGCTAAAATATTTAACTTCTCAAGATAATCGTAAACTATAATGGTTTCTGCAGAGTGCTATACATTTTTGCCAAACACTTTGTTGCATCACTTTGTATGCATCCAAAATGCAATCTCAAAGTGCTTCCATCAATGTGTTCTTTTGGTTGTAGGTATTGTGTTGTTTTTGATCCACTGGACGGGTCCTCTAACATCGATTGTGGTGTTTCAATTGGGACGGTAAGATATCTCTAGCTTATTAATCTCAAGTATAGTTTTCTTTTTGTTCATTTTGATGTCGTTTAATTGTAGTTTTGTACTGGCACATAAAAATGTGGCAATTATTCGTTTCAAAAAAAACTCAATTATTGCAGTAAAAAAAAAAATTTTGTCGTAGATTTTTGGAATCTATGCAATCAAAGATGACCATGAACCTGCTCTGGATGATGTCTTGCAACCCGGGAAGTGTATGTTAGCAGCTGGCTATTGCATGTACGGGAGCTCTTGCACGGTAATGTGAACATCACCGTTCTCGTTGTTTTATTATAAATATGAAATATGTTTGCTTAGTTTTTTGTTTGATATGTTCCTTGTGTTTTGTGACTTTCGTAATGAAATATTTTTTCTTACTTAAAGAAATTAAGAAAAACCCTTCGAATTTGGAATTTCGTACAAATTTCTGACCCGAGCTTGTTAGATTGGGGGAAATTCAATTGAGGATTTTAATATTTGTAGGAAATATATTTGTAGGAAATTTCATATCCGGAGGAGTTTTTCTGAATTTCAGGGAATAGGAGGATTATCCATTAAAATAAAAAATAATTTAAAACATGAGGGAAGATTTTAGAACTATCCCCAATAAGTTACACTTTATTCTGCAGTGTTGATTACTGTATTTAGTTTTCCATAAAACAGAATAAAACCTATCATTATTGAAGGCTTATGGTCCATTCTAATGGAATACACTAAATGTTGAGAAATGTTCTTCCCAATCGCCTCCGTAGGTCAAACTGTCCGAATAAAGTAACAAATAACAATTTCTTCGTTCAGTCCTGTAGTTTTTTAATCTTTTGTTAATTCTGGGTTTGTGGGGTAATGGTATTAAATTGCTTATTACTTACGAAAAAAATGGCAAAAAAGTTCATAAACTTCTTTTAATAGTCCAGAACTTCGCTGACATTTGCTATAACGTTTTTAATGCAGCTTGTGTTGAGCACTGGGAATGGAGTTAATGGGTTCACCCTTGACCCATGTCTCGGGGAGTTCATTCTAACTCACCCAGACATCAAGGTGCACTTAGCTTTATGATGCACAATATGTTCTGGTCTTTGGTACAAGGAGAATCTTGTGGTGGGACCCATTTTTTTGTCCATCTGACGCAGCGCACATTTGAATCATATATAATTAAGAATAGTGTGATAATTTACCATAATTTGTTGAAAATCTGACGGTTAAAAACTCTGTCCTCTTCATACCCTACCCAGAGGGATTCTCCAAGTACTAAACTCTTACAAACAACATTTTGTCCATGCTGTTTTTCTACATGTCTCAAGACTTTTTAAAAATGGCTTCTTATTTGATTTCCTTAACAGATTCCGAAGAAAGGAAAGATCTATTCTGTGAATGAAGGAAATGCAAAGAATTGGGATGGTCCAACCGCCAAGTACGTAGTATTCAATATAGTAATCTCTCTTGTTTTGCGGGTGGTTTAACCATAGAATTTGGATGGTGTTTCGTTCTCTTTATGATTAACAGGTATGTGGAAAATTGCAAATTCCCCAAGGACGGTTCATCATCAAAGTCTCTGAGATACATCGGAAGGTAATGGTTTCTCAACCTAGTCCTTGAAATGATGCTCATCATGTATAAATTGTTTCACAATTTGAATTGCTTTTTTGAATTCTCAATCTCAATCTTAATTTCCAAGCAAAAACATGAGAGGAAGAGAAGAGATCCGTATAAAATTTTTCCACTCTGGAAAATGAACTCCATCCAGACTTTCTTTAACTTCTAACTTCTAAAATTTTTATTTTTTGTTTCCCAAGACTTTGAAAAAAAAAAAAAAAAAAATTCCGTTGTAGAGGCACCCGAGCTTCTCTGATCCATCATTCTCGATTCTACGAGAATTTTTATGAAAGCCTTCGCTTGCTTCTCTTTGCTGGAAATTGACATCTTAATTTAGCTTAATGTATGGTTTTGATTAATCGAAACTAATTGCCGACAATTGACAGTATGGTAGCTGATGTCCACCGCACATTGCTTTATGGGGGTATCTTTTTATACCCCGCTGATAAGAAGAGTCCCAATGGAAAACTTAGGTATGTCGAATTCAACTCAAGCTAAATTATACGTACCAAGTCGAGAAGGAAAATCAGGAATATTAATCTGTATTGAACAACCAGGGTTCTGTATGAAGTATTCCCAATGTCATTCCTGATGGAGCAAGCTGGAGGTCAAGCTTTCACCGGCAAACAACGGGTACTTTATTCATTTATGAATGTCTTGTGGAATCTTGAGTTGACAATAGGAATGGCGAATTGTTGTAAACGTGTTCACATGATGGGATTTGCAGGCATTGGACTTGGTTCCGAAGAAGATACATGAACGCTCTCCAATATTCCTAGGTAGCTATGATGATGTTGAGGAGATCAAAGCACTCTACGCTGCTCAAGGCAACGAGATATGATCTCATTATTCCCCTCCTGTTTTACCAAGTACATATCGTTTCTTTAATCGTTGGATTGAAATCTTCCTTGTCATCTTTCTATACGATGAACTTTTAATGTAATTATGCAATTATTCAAGAATAAACAAGTTCTAATTTTTCATATTTTCAATAGAAATATTGCCGTCGATATTAATATTTTTCCTCATACGGTCGTGGGAAGAGAGTATTAGTTAGGGGTGGCAATTCGTGTTACGTGTCGAGTTCGTGTCATATTAAAGCTGTGTCAATTTTTTTCTTCCCCGACCCGAACACGACCCGTGATACGAAAATGACTTCAAACCGCAACACGAGCACGACACGAACCCATCACGGGTTGACACGACACGAAACGAAATTGACCTGCGATATGAAATTTGCTCGCGACACGAAATTGACCTGCGACATGAAATTGACACGAAATTAGTACAAAATTGACACGAAATTGACCTACGACATGAAATTGACACGAAATTAGTACAAAATTGACACGAAATTTGATCCGAAATTGACACGACATTTGACCCGATTGGACTTGGTTCCGAAGAAGATACATGAACGCTCTCCAATATTCCTAGGTAGCTATGATGATGTTGAGGAGATCAAAGCACTCTACGCTGCTCAAGGCAACGAGATATGATCTCATTATTCCCCTCCTGTTTTACCAAGTACATATCGTTTCTTTAATCGTTGGATTGAAATCTTCCTTGTCATCTTTCTATACGATGAACTTTTAATGTAATTATGCAATTATTCAAGAATAAACAAGTTCTAATTTTTCATATTTTCAATAGAAATATTGCCGTCGATATTAATATTTTTCCTCATACGGTCGTGGGAAGAGAGTATTAGTTAGGGGTGGCAATTCGTGTTACGTGTCGAGTTCGTGTCATATTAAAGCTGTGTCAATTTTTTTCTTCCCCGACCCGAACACGACCCGTGATACGAAAATGACTTCAAACCGCAACACGAGCACGACACGAACCCATCACGGGTTGACACGACACGAAACGAAATTGACCTGCGATATGAAATTTGCTCGCGACACGAAATTGACCTGCGACATGAAATTGACACGAAATTAGTACAAAATTGACACGAAATTGACCTACGACATGAAATTGACACGAAATTAGTACAAAATTGACACGAAATTTGATCCGAAATTGACACGACATTTGACCCGAAATTGACACGAAAAAAAATGGGTCGTGTTCAGGTTCCACGGGTCCAATCCAAAGACGACTCGTTTTTTCTCGTGTCAATTTCAGGTGATCCGAATTTGACCCGACCCCTATTTTTCTCAATCCGAACCCATGAAATTCGTATTGTTTTCGAATCGTGTCATCGTGTCGCGACCTGTATTGCCATCCTTAGTATCAGTGCTCCTTTATGCTTTACAGTGAATTAATGCTGAAAACAATTGCACTCAATTGACCGGGGACAAGTGATTTTGGTACAAAATTAGTACAAAACTTGTAGGGTTATTCTTGATGATTAAAACTACCTGAAATTATGAGCCGTCAATAGAGAGATTTTTTCATCGCAGTAAAGTTTTTTTTTTTTTTTTTAATCTCAGAATAATAAAATTTAGTCGGTCATTGAACAAACTCAAAAAAGAAGCAACAAAGAACCACAGAATGCGGTTTTAGACGATCAATAATTCAACTCAACTCGATGATGAAGTTTTGCTTCCCAAAAAAAAATTTAAATAAAAGTTAAAAATTAAAAAATTAAAAAAAAATGAAAGAATTAGACTCATAGGTAGTGTCATTCAAGTTGATAATCCACATGAAACAACCTTTAGCAAGCCAAAAACAAAAAAACAAAAAAAAAAAAATCCGCATGAAACCCTACGTTCTAGCAGAATAGTTAAAGAACGGAGTTTGAGGGGGTGTGGGCAGAAAGGATTGGTCCTGGTTTCTACAAGTAGAGTAGGAAAACAATCAAGGAAAAAGCTTCTCACCAGTGCTTTGCCCCGATACCTATAACATCCTACCTACAAAAGGCTGTTACCATGCTACTCTATTAATTACTTATCTTACTCATTCATGAAAAAGGTACTAAAAAAAAATTTTTTTTTAACTTAAATTCAAAACCTTATACTTATATACATTCATACAGGTATATACTTAATTAAGAACTATAATTCAAATTTTTGTAACATATCTTGCAACTCATACTAAGTATTAGATATTAGTACCCTCAAACAAACATCACATAATACAATAAAATTTCAAAACAAGTGGCGGTATCCAACCAAAATTTCACAGTCTATAGCGCCATCTCCACAGTCTTGTATCATTCATTACTGATAGGCTGCTTACCTACAGCATAAACGTAAGTCATGAGCTTTTGCTCAGCAAATACAACTTATTGTCCGCAAAGCAATCTTGATAAAGATATGCGTGAACCATTTATGCTTTCTTATCAAATCCGTTATGCTTCCTTATGTTAGCATCTTTTTAGGCCCCTTACATAACATTAATGTACGTACTGTGGCGCGCAGCCATGGAGTGGTTGGGATGACTAGTCCAATCCAACCCAAACCATGGACCAAACCCGACCTAGAGTGGGTCGGTACAATATAAGGTAACTTGCTTGCCATCAAACTTAAAAACTTGTTCTTGCTTTGAAAAATATTTGAAAAACCATTTCATACTTGGAAAACCGTTCCATACTTGAAACTTGATCTTATTCTTATCATGTGATTTATCATTATTGAGCATGCTTCATGATGCCATAATAGAAAATCATAAATCATATGCATCATATTTATGAATGCATGAGTTTTGAAAACATGTAAAGCAGTAAAACAATTTGCCTATGCTGTAAGCGGAGTTGTACTTACAGGTTATGCTACGTTCTGGGTTTGTTGCTCCAACATGTTACAACAACAGGTTATATTCCGGTTTTCAAAAATGACGTAAGATAAGGATCATCATATCTTACCATAAATCATTATATTCAATACTGATATCCTAACCAACATTCACCAGTAACCATAGTTACATGTCCTCCACATATCACAATGATATCTTATTCGGTTTCTAAATGTAACCCTAAGGTACATGACCCAATTACAATCAAACAGTATCTTGTTTGATTACTTAATGCAACCTAGGGTACAAGACTCAACTGTACTTAAATAGTATCTTATTAGATTACTATTAGTAATCCTGGGTATAAGCCCAATCATATTTAGACTAATATCCTATTAGGTTACTAAGGCCCAATTACTTTTAAAATAATACCATATTAGGTTACTATTAGTAACCATGGGTTTTAGACCCAATCCAATAGCTTGGGTATCCTATCCGGTTACTAATGGTCATCATTTTGTTATTATATTTTCAAAATAATTTTGGCCCATGTATTTATTTTTTTTTTCTCTTTTCTTAATAATATTTTGTCTAATTTTTCTTTTCTTTCAAAAGTCCTTTGTAAAACTCTAATTCCTTGAAAACCTATCTTTATAAAACTGTAACTTTTAAACAAAAATTGTCAAATTCTAAAAGCAATTTTTGAAAATAGTTTCATACTTTTCAGTTATCAGTGCATGTGCAGGAATTGCATGTTCATGCACTGTTTTGAAAATCCTGTGTAGGAATTTCCTGTACCCTGTAAAGTTTTGAAAATCAAGTTTTTCCTTAAAATCTGTTTAGAATTAGAAAAGGGTTTCTTCATGAAAGTTGTAGATCTCGAAAAATCCTATAACTTTTATTCTTTACTCAAAACTTGGTTCTGCATTTAACCTATTTGTTTTCCTCTTTGAAATTGTCTGGTTGTGCATAGGGTTTGGGTAGATCAGGTTCGGATTTTCATAAAAACAGAGGTCTTTGGAGCCTTATTTTTAAAAACCGTCTGTGCTTTCCCCTATGATTTTTAATTCTCTACAACTTTTTAGTTTTTACTTTTTCCAAATTTGACCTCTAAAGGCCTCAAAATTCCATTTCCAGATTGATGTCCAGTTTAATCCGAAACTGGCAGTTTTCAACTTTAGTTGATTTTTACATAAAATTACGCACATCCTACCTCAAACGGTTGAAACCATGAGCCTACGACAAACATACAGCATGTTACGTATGGTTTCCAGCACCATGCATTGGTTTCCCATTCTTACAAACCCAAATTGTAACCTTTACCAAATTAGGGTTTTGGGTTAATCTTTTAACCCTCCATTCATCATACATCATCATCGTTATCATTATTCATGCAATACCTCTTCTTGAGTATGTGGGGACATATTACAAACACATAATAGGCATTCACACATACTACATAATTTCTAACAAATAATATTACAAACATGCACCAAATTATAAATCAAGGCCACTAAACCCTAATCAAGCACATATCAAGCAATCTAGGCTATTCCATGAAAAATAAAAATGTGAGCTTATGCTCTTACATACCCAACATAAAATACACATAAACTTTTGAATCACAACTTAATTGAATTGCTTAAAGAGTTTAGGAGGGTTACCTTTAAACCTTGAGAATGGTTCTAGATCTTGAATTAAAAATTTCCCTCCTTACTTCCTCCACTCATAAATCCGACCACTCTCTCTCTCTCTCTCTCTTTTTTTTCTTTTTCTTTTGGGTTCGGCTCCTATGGGTGGGAGAGAGAGAGAGAGAGAGAGAGAGTTGGAAATGAACTAGAGTTTTTTGAGTATAACTAAATGGTCCAACATTCCCCCATTATCACCTATTTATAGGTGAAAAAAAATTAAATTTCTATAATTATTATTATTTCAAAAATTGCACATCTAACCCTAAAAATAAAATATTTGTTAACAAATCCCTTGAGGTGGCCAGCCATAAGGGTGCCATTTTGGTCTCAATAATTGCATACTTATCCATTAAATTTTTAATTCAAAAATTGCTTGTTTATCTTGAATGAGGTGTTACCCAATAAGAACATGTTTGTCACTTTCCTCAATATACAGTTCATTTTCTTAATAACTCAGATAGTGCTAATACTATTTTCAACTAATAACAGTATAGTTGTACTGGACTAAAGTCTAGAATTTATCTGTATTTAATTAGACTGCGTGTAGGTATTTCTTAGGTCTTGAAGCCACTTAGTCCTTATTACCCTAAATATTGTGCTTTATTTTTCTAAAGTGAACTCGTACCTTATTCTCGCTTTTTCATCTGTAATGACGGTTATCACAATATAATTTCTATACTGTTTATTATACTGCAGTCTCGTCTTAATCATACACTAAATCATCATGGTCAAACTTTGACCATAATAAAATCATAAATCCTTGTTCTACCTTTTTCATCAAAAAGCCTCATGTTTGACTAAGCAACTTATTATTGAGTCCCCTAGCTACTAAAACGAGAACTCAAACATATACTGATAATCAGATCATGTATTTATATCAACATACATGATAAAAACTTGGATTTCCTTTGTATCTAAGGAAATCATGATTTCATAAAAAGTTTGATTATTACAATACCGAACATTGTGTTCCAAATATCCTTCCGGATCAGAGACCCCAGTAAGACGCTGCATTGTTCTTGCTTGATGAATCTACAGGAAAAAAATGTTCCGCTACGAATTCCTACCTTGAAAATAAAGTACATTCAAGGGACCTAGCGACTCCATGCAAATAAATTCATTCGAGTGCAAACAAGAATAATCACAGAAAGCTCGACTGTCTGAAATTCAAGCAACACAATTCATTCAGCCATGTCAAAAGTACAACTGAACTTCCCATTCCAAAACGAGATATTGAGTACACCAAGAAATCCATTCTTTTAACAATCAATAAAGTACACTAGCATAGTGACAGCTCTAACAAAATCCACCATTGCTGGTTAACCATGTTAAGACGAGTTGAATTAATCAAGCTGTCCTCAACGGAGGTGAAACAAGAATGACACCATCTCCTCTGACAAAGAGAAATGGAACTGTGCGCTTTGTAGTCTGTAATACAAGAAGATGAATGAGAAATTAATTAGCAAATATGTTCTTTTCTATGGGAGGGGGAAAAGAAAATAGAAAAAACAACCAGATGCGTATTTGCACAACAAGATTAAAACTTCCAGTACATCTATATCATTTGTTCTCTGTTATTCACTTTCTTTGGGCAGGCTTGTTCCTGTTGTCATTTATTTATGGTTTTAGTTGGTTTTTATTTAGAGCGTGGACTCTTGATTTCCAATATAAACGAAATTCCCACAATAACTTGCATTCAAGATTGGTGTGATTTGGCTTAGATTAAGTCTCACTATGATTTGTAACTTAAGAGTTGGAATAGTCACACAAAACTAGTAAAGAAAAAACAACAAATGAGAATCTTTCAACTTTTGGTCCAAGTGTCCACAGTGTCCACAGGCAAACAAAGGTACTGCACTGACAACATGTAATTTTGTAAACTGGTTACCTCTATCCAGTTAATACAAAATTAACCAGTACACGTATATAATTGTATATAGGTTTTTTTAAAAAACTTTTCAAAGATATAGTAGCAAAGAATATTAGAGCAAAACGTACCCGAACAATCTCTTCATATGTTT
Source organism: Ficus religiosa (assembly GCA_024759925.1). NCBI lineage: Eukaryota > Viridiplantae > Streptophyta > Magnoliopsida > Rosales > Moraceae > Ficus > Ficus religiosa. Next base: position 5,562 of record JAFMPE010119550.1, on the reverse strand, counting down.
CATCATCAATTTCTACAGTAGTGACCACTTCTTCAACATCACCCAGAATCATATTTAAATGCTGATCATATGCCTGCAAAGACAGATGCCAACCAAAAAAATAAAGTACATTAAATATAAACACATTTTTGCAAAGCAGTCAAGTACAATCAAAACGTCAAAACACTTCAAAATAATATTTGACTTCTGTCTACATGTACACTATGACCTTGACTAACAAACCATTAATAAAGACATAGATTATGGTAGAATGTTTCCGGGTTTAAAATTAACATGTTACATGCCACTACAATAGAAGTGAAGCAGAGAAAGGTCTGTCAAAATGGGATTACTGCTTAATTTACCTCGTAAAAATTTCATAAATCCAAGCTAATACATAAAACTTTTAGTATTTTTGAACTAAGCTTTACCGAATCTGAGTTATGCGCCTCTATATATACAACCATCAATCAAAAGACACTCTTTGGCAAATTCATTGTCTTCCCGTTAAGTTCTTTTCATAACCCACCCCAAAATTATCCTCAAGACTCTTTTACTTACATATCACATACATGTATATTAATCAGGCTCGGCCTGATAACTTCCACCACATCAAGTTGACACTCTACAGCCGACTTATATCCCTTCGCTTCTCCCCCAGCGAGAAATAGAACTGGCTGATCCTAAAGGAAAGGGAACGGGTTGAGAAACTTAACGCTAACGCCACTATTCTTGAACAACTTGGAGTCGGGCCTTCTTTTCACCCAATTACAGATACAATGGGCGAAGAATTTCGAGCTTGGGAACTCAAATTAAGCATAGATATGTACGTATGTATCTATAGCTATATTGGCTTCTTTACGCAATTTTCATCGCGCAACGTATGAAAGGAAAAATCATAACCAAACCAACCTTGTCGAGCAATGTTTAATATACAAAACAAATAGAACAAAAATTCACAAAAGTCTCAAAACCCTAATTCAGCAGTAGAACACAAAATACCAGAACTAAGTTCAAATTATAGTCGAAAAATTCAAATTACGATTTCTATTAATCTATGTAAGCTTATCTATCCACAAAATGCGAAATTTGCAGTGGCCAATACAGTCACATGGAGGAGGAATCTTGAAAGGGAAACCCATAATTTTGAATGGTAGGAGAAGATTAAAGCAAAACCCTTTTTTTTTTTTTTTTTTTTTGGAAATTAGGGCTGAAAGAGGGAAGAAGAAAATACATGGAGCTTGCCGCGGAGCTCGCGATCGGAGCGGAGCTTGACGTAGATGCGCTCGTCGAGGCTGAGTCTGATCAGATCCAACGGCTCTTTCACCGCGCTCTCTTCCTCCGTCGTCGCCATTCTCTCTCTCTCTCTCTCTACTTTCTCTCTCTACTCTACTCTACTATACTTCTCTCTCTGCCTCTCTAGAATCTGGGGCGATGCTTCGGGGGCTTCTTGTTCTAGTCCTCTCTCTGTCTCTCCCTGCATTTCTCTCATAATCTAATTTCGAGCCTTGTTCATCCTCTGTGGTCGGATACATCGTAAGTCCACTCTTTCACCCAATCAATACTGTGGTTCAAACAAACTATTACTGTTCATGTCTATTTTTGAAAATGAACTTTTTTTTTATTTTAAATGAAAAAATCATTTCATTTTAAGAATAAAATAGTATTTGGATGTGTAAAAAATTCCTTTTGAAAGCAAAATGTTATTTGGAATAAGAAAAAATGGTATTAGAAATAGTACATTATGAGAAGATTTTAAAAAAATTCATTTTCTTTTTCCAAAAAGGTATTGTACAAGTAAGTTTAAAAATAAAATAGCTTTTCTTTTTTAAAATGAGAGAATAATATAAAAAGTTGAGACAAATATTTTATTATAAAATTTTCCAATTTCCAATTTCCAATTTCCAAAATTGGATTTGTCATCCAAACGTAGGGGTACCCTATCCCTCAAATAATAATAGTAATAATAATAAGAGTAGCATTAAGGATATCTGCTCTAATCTCAACTTTTTACGTACTAACTCACATATCATATTTCTATTCATAGATGTAATTAATTGATGTGACAATGCTTTAAACACTTACTAATAAAAGAATAACAACTTATATATCACATAGATTGGTGCTCAAAAGTTGATCTTAAAGTTGGTATCTCTGACGTTTTTCTAATAATAATTAGGTTTATTTTCACCCTTGAATTATAGTTACAGTTTCAAACTAGTCCCTAATTTTTAATTTTATGCATCAAATTATCTCAAACTTTTCTACTGTTACGAAAACGGCCCCCATATCGATTTTTGTTTTTGGTTAAAAAAAAAAAAAACATGTTCAGATCACATAAACTTTAATTAAAGCTAAATTCATAATTAAATAATTTTAGAAGGAAAATGTACCTTTAAAATAGTTCAATGATGCTATATATCTTTAATTAAATTATAATTTTCTTCCAAAATATCTTTAATTGAGGTATAATTTCCTTCTAAAAATATTACAGAATGATGGCTGCGGCACACCTAATTGCCGCTTACATTGCAAGATCGGCCTACAATAGTGGAAACAGCAACAATGGAATTGTGACCTCACGTTGGATTTGACGTTTGGCACCTTGGTGTTTTTTGTCGTCATCGTGCCTTGAGACAGTTTGAAAAAACGTTATAGAAAGTTGACATTTCACAACAGGTTTTGATGTTTTTAGAAAACTATTGTGGAATGATCACATAATTACATGACAGTTTTGGAAGGGAAAAACTCTAGTCACTTTTTTTACCGCATTCTACGTCATTGAACAACAGTCGTTTCTTTAATAATTTATTGTACTATTTTCAAGAGACAGATAGGTGTCCTAACCCCTTGAACAATTTCAAAGAGAAGGTGAGCATGCCAATATTCTCAAGGCTAGGCTAGAGTCTAACTTAGTTAGATTTGGAGATTAATGCTATGTTTGGTAGGATGGAAAAGATGGAGGAAGGGAGTGGGATGAGGAAAAAATTGGATGGAAACTAGTGGACTAGGTTATTTGGTAAGAAGGAAAAGAGGAATGAAAAGAAAATAGGGGAAAAAAAATTAAAGGGAGGCCCACTCACTTTAATCCTTTCAAAAGTGGGAAGAAACTAAAATCCACCATTTTATAATTAATGTCACTTTTCTATTCATATTTTTTAAGACAAATATTACATGTATATGATTAAAACAGTAATTGCATAAATATTTTATTTTCTTTCTTCCTATCTACCAAACAACATAAAGAAAAATCTAATTTTTTATTTTTTAAAAGTATTCTCTCAGTTCTACTAAATGGAGTGTAACAGTCTTTAATGTAGACGGATTGAAATCTAGTACCTACTGCGGCCAACTGTACGATTCGCGTCTTTAAAGGACGTGTTCCAAGGGTCCAAACTCTCGATTTAACTTCGAGAAAGGAGAATTAAAATTGGAAAAAAGAAAGAAAAAAAAATACTCTTCCAATTATAATTATATTCTACATTCCACTTAAAGATTCCAAAACGGTTTACAATTTAGTTTTACATTAAAAAAACAAAAAAACAACTTGTTTTGTTTTTTGTTTTTTGCTTTAATCGGCCTTGTAATAACTTCTGATCCTTTCCATAATTTGCACATGTCATTAGCTTGATTCTAGGAAATTTAGTCGAATTACAAAACTTATTAGCTGTATATTATTAGGTCTATCAAATCTATATATCGATGTACCAATTAAGGAATGATAAGGTAAGTATGTCAAAAACCTTTTTTTTTTTTTTTTAGGTAACACTTGCTTGCAATTGATAGGCTAAATCAACCAGAACCATAGGAGTTACAAATCTTAGAACTTTATCATAATTGTAAACTTCAGTTTCTAGATTAGACACAGAAGCAGCAAGACAATGAGCAACTCTATTAGTCAAACAATTTTTGGATGATAATAAATAGTAGAAAACTTTTTGAGTGATGGTAAAAAGCAAATTCATGTTAAATAATGCATTTATGAAACATTATTTGTGACAAAATTATCTTAAAAATATTTTTGTAAATAAAATATTTATAGTAAATATCATATTTATGACAAAAATTTATCTACGATAAAATTACCTTAAAAAATTCTTGTACATAAACAATTTACCATATTTTTAAAATATTCTATTTACTTCAAATATTTTTTAAAAATGACTTATTTGCTGTATAATTTGTTTTCTTATAATCTATATCTATACTAATCTTTAAGAGCACGAATAGGCATACCATATACTAAGGTTTAAAAGTACGAATAGACACTTTTACCATGTTTTTTTGTCACTCATCTCAATCCATCACGTAACGGGTCTAACACCCGTCATGTGACGAAAAATCTTTTATATTTTTTTAATTATTTTGTTTTGTTTGTTTTCCGAGTGCTCTTTAACTAATATATATATATATATTTATGTGTGTGTGTGAATGAGAAAATTCTTTTCCAAATTTTTCAAGAGATAGATTTCACGGGACAAAAGTATAATACTCAGGTCTCGAAGACAAAATGTTAGTTCATGTTTTACTTTTCACACTTTAAGATCATGAAAGTTACAAACTAGACTACACATCTTTCATCACAAAATCATGAAAAGTACAACAAAAGGAAAAATTAAAGATGTGAAGAAAAAAGAAAAAAGAAAAAAGAAATCATGTTTGAACCATGCAAGATACATGAAAATTCGTGATAATTGATTCAAAACGGGTAGTAACAAATATATATATAGTTATAAGTTTAGCGTAGTAGTGATAAATTTACATTTGACTCCGATATTTTGACTTAGATTATGTGGAGATCAAGAGTTCAAATCCTTTTTTTTTTTTTAATTAAAAAAAAAAACTAATAATAACGTACGTTTATAGGCCACTGGAGCCAATCAACTTCGTTAAGCCAAAGGTTATTGCCATAGCTAGCCAACCTCCAACCAACACCCTAGCCACCGATCTCACCATCGGCGCGTTCCCCAACACGGCCCCCAACCACCCGAACACGACCAAGGCCAGGCTGACGGCCGAAGCCACAACCGCCAGCCTCACCCTGTACTCCTTTATAAAGGACGCGGCCAGCAGCGGCACAATGGCTCCCAAAGAGAACGCCAGCGCAGAAGCCGCCGCAGCCTGCAGCGGATTCGGCAAATCCTCCTTCTCTCCCTGCGCGGCGTCTTCCAATATCTCTCCTCCTCCTCCTGTCTCTCTTTGAACTTTGTCCCTCTTCATTTGAGCAACCTCTATGTCAAGCTGGGAGTAGACAGACACAAACTCCCCGATGGCCATGCTGCAAGCCCCCGCAACAAGACCCGCGAAACCGGTGAGAATCATGGCCTTACTGTCCTGCTTGACGGCTCCAACGCCCATCATTAACGACGAAGTGGAGATGAGTCCATCGTTCGCACCGAGCACGGCTGCTCGCAGCCATTGGGAGCGTTTGGAGTAGTCGAACTCTTTGGTTTCGAGGTCTAGTACTTGTTGTGTCGTTTGTTGTTGTTCAAGGTCGTATTTGGCCACCTCGTTAAAAGATGCTTGGTTGGAATTGGCCATGGGAAATGGAAATTGAAAGGGAAGAAGAATAGCTTTTACGAC
>JAFMPE010119549.1:6753-32034 GCA_024759925.1 Ficus religiosa | reverse complement strand
GGCCCAATGAAGCGAACGATGGACGGTTTCTAAAGAGAGTCCATAACTTGGGTCTGGCCCAAAGATAATCTATTAAATAGTCGATCGTCCGTTTGACGAACGTTCGCAGATTAACGGCATAATGGGAAGACGAAGTCTAACCCCAACCACCACCGATATCATCATACAAATGAAAAGGAAGCATAAAATAAAAGTATAAACATCCAAACCTAATTTAGTGAGAGAGTTTAGCTATTCCTGCCTTGGAAGGATAAACGACTGAGATGAAAATATAAATAAATCACCATTGGATTGCAATGGTCTTGATATCACCCGTCTACTCGGCACTACTCCTAACATCTTCTGCAGGGTTAAAATAATACAACATGAGCTACGAGCTCAGTAGGAGACAACTACTCATTTAAAATAATTAAACTTCAAAGGAAGGTAAGGGTTATTATAAAAATTAACAATGCCAATTAAAATAATAAATACATGCATAAATGAAATTCACTAAACATATAATATACTCACAGATCTAACTTGAAATATAAACACAACTACAGTGGAACACCACCAAAGTGGACCAATCGATTAAAAGTAATCATCTCGATGCCTAACACAACTCTAGTGCAAAACTATTTCGCCGGCATCTAACTGGTCGGAGTTTGAAATTCCATTCAAGACACTTAGCAGGGCACTGTCCAAGTCTGAAAACGTCTCACTTGAGTCTCTCAAAATAATATATTTACTGCTCCGTTTGGTAAGTTACTTTAACTCAAACTAAACTATACTTTTTCATCTCAATTTTAGTCTTTTTTTGAAAAGTCAACAAAATTTATAACTCATTTTACTTAAAAATTTCATCTCCAACAAACTTACATATATATCATTGACCTAAAACATTTTGTACCTATAAATACACTCAATTTAAATCATTTTTCGTAAAAACATTTTTTTTAAATGATTTTAAAACAAAATATTCATAGAATAATAAATCAAACATTTTCACAAAAGTATCACAAAAGTAGGAGATGACGTATCCTACATCTTTGGCAAAATAAATCTACAGATAACTTCACTTTAAGCAAACTAAGGCTCCTCGTTTTGATCACCAAATCCTTAAATTAAGCAACATAGATAAATTTAATTATATGTCACGACACAAATCTTAATTTAACTAGATATCAAACCTAATTAGTGTGCTTTTTCCAATACTGCATTAAAATAATAATATTTTTTGGTTTACATTTCAAAACTATACAGATTCATATCACACCTTAAAACATTGGTATTTGAGTTTAAAATACCAAAACAGAGGCTCTCAAATCAAAATAAGGGATATGTATTGCAAGTAATCTGCCTTTATCCGTTCAACCAATCATGCATGTTTGGTTGACCAGACAAGGACAGATTGTCTTGTCCAGTGCTGGTCTCGTCCGGTTGACCAGACGAGATTCCAACAATTACAGATGTTCCAAAATAGAAAATAAACAATTCTCAGAGACTAAATGACTAGATTTAAACTCAAAATCCATTAAATTCCATTTCGAAATTCAAAACTCCAAAAGTAACGAATCTGAAATTTCAAATTTCCAAAAACTATGATTTTAGTAGTTCAAATTGAATTAAAAATCAGTTTAAAGGGACTTACTAAGTTTTGGGAATTCAGAACTGGAATTCGACTATTTTTCTTCTAATTGCCTAAAAATGAAAAGAAGAAAAGGGAAAGGGGAGCAGGAGCGAAGCTGCAAGAGGGAGAGATTGAGAGGCCGAGAGCGGGAGCGAGAGAAAGTGAGAAAACCCTAAGGCAAAGTAAAGCTCGAGTTTTATAGAGGTCTTTGGGAAGGGCAGCAGCTGGAATATGGAAAGCTGTGATTAGAACTTCAAGACAAGGTGGGCGGTTGCAGGGTGGTTTGCAGATCTAGTATGTTTTTCAAAAGTTCATGGCAAAAAATGTAAGTTTTCAAAATATTTTTAAAACCTTAAAGTTTAAATTTTAAATTTTAAATGGAGTTTAATTATTTTATACACAATTTAACACATTAATTAATCCAATCTAGTTTAATTAAATACAATTAATTCTAACGGGCATTACATAATTACTATTTGTACTTCAGCATAGAATCGACCTAAAGCTCATCCTTTTTATTAATGTCCTCTTCTATGTTGACGCATGCTTTCCCCTTTCTCCCCAGATTCTGCATTAGAAGGAACCATCCAGTTTTGCGAGTAAGATGCACATACTGTATAGCATGTAAGCAAAAAAATCTAATCTTTTTTTTTTCCCTTCGTATTTTTGCACTAGAAATACATGTTTGTATGTCTTATAAATGTGCCTATGTGTCTATACATGTGTGTGTACATTTTTCCCTTCGTGTCTGTATTTCATCAAACGAAGTTTATCAAGCATCGATACAGAATTTCATACTTAGGTTTGTCAAAAAAAAAAAAAAAAAAAAAAAAAAAACGAATGCATATGTGCATAAAAAACACCTAGATTTCAAAACAGAAGAAAATAACACACACTCGATTTTCATTTGTTTGTGCTTGAAATATCAAATTCCTGATGCTTGGTGAGCATCTTCTTCTGGCCTTTGTTGGCTCGCTCGTAGCAGTGATCTTGATGGGCACATGACGGAAATTTGTCTGTCATCAACATTGGTTTCATGTGTGGATTCTTGACTTCTTGTATTTTCGTGAATTGCAACACCATCCTCTCGGTCATCAACATTGTAACGATCACAATCTTCAACTAGGACATCATTAGTGTAATTGAGAAGGACCCCAATATGAACACCTTTTTTTCACTAGAATTTCATTTCTTTGCTTCCACTCTTCATTGACCTTAGCATACCCATGTTTTTTTTTTTTTTTTTTAAAATTAATCTGCAATCTTTATTCTTTTGTTTGCTTAATTGACCTTAACATGCACTTTAGTCACAGTCCTTGATTTCACTGATCCTTAACTCTTCAGATGTCTATGGCATAAAGCAGCATGGTAATATGTGATTTTTTGAAAACAAATACGGGGCACGCAAGCATATTTGCTCCAATGTTGGGAATAGAATTGTGCAAGCAAAGATAGCCGTACGGTTGGGCTTGCAATATGACAGTCAATCTTTTGTACCAATTTAAAATAAAACAAAGTCAGAACAACCAAGTTCTATACAACAAAACTTCTTCCAAAGAGGAGGGAAAAAGAAAAGAAGAAATTGCAATAAACGTAAGAAAATGAGGAACTTATATTGTCCACCTTCATTAAAAAAAAAAAAAAAAAATCGTCTTGGTTTATAAGGATTGCATTCGTAGTGGTTTTTTCCTTGATTGTCCGCATCCATCCTAAAAACAATGGAAACTCTGAGAGCATGCTTGGTTGGTTAGTTTAAACTACCTACTCAAACTAAAATTTTTGTCCTTTTCTCAAAATGTTTTTTGTCTTTTCTGAAAAAATTTTTTGTCTTATTTAAAAAGTCAACAAAAATTACTATTATAACTAAAATATTTCAACTCAAACTAACCAACCAAACAAAAGTTTGCTTAAAAACTAGTCCTTGGAAAAATGAAAAACGCTCTAATACAAATACCTATAGAAGAAAAGGCAAATCATACTGTTATTTATGAACATAATACATAAATTACAAATTGAAATGAATATTTAGTAAAGTTTCAAAGTCTAACATGTTTGCTTTTCCCAAAAAAAAAAAAAAAAAAAAAAAAATCTAACGCGTTTTCAATTATTAATTATTATCCAAATTTCAAAATCTCTTTCCCTTTTCTTTTTTTTTCCCCTGAATTATCTTCACCCTTATAAAAAGGGCATTGGAGATCTAACACAAAGATGGTTGAGTTCTTAATTATCTTCACCCTTATAAAAGGCATTGGAGATCTAACACAGAAGATGGTTGAGGGGGAAAAAAAACAATTAAACTAATTGGATTTTACTTATTACAATCCATTTTCGCAACAATCATTACCATTTAAATCAGCAAATGGATTCAAAGCTGGAAATAAGCCATGACATCCATGTTCTTCCTACAAATTTTAATATTGAACAAACTCTTGCGGTCCGTCTGGGTGGTGTAGTTGGTTATCACGCTAGTCTCACACACTAGAGGTCCCCGGTTCGAACCCGGGCTCAGACATTTTTCAATTACTTATATTTTACTTTTTTTCTTTTCTTCGTCCTCTCTCGTCTCTCGGTACCGAGACCCGGACCCCCTCATCATTTCCTTCACAATTCCCAAATTCCATTTCTCAAAAATTTGCAGACAAACACGACACCAAAATATACGGAAACATCTCTCCGTCCAATCAAATTCCCTTTCGTGCTTCTCTTCCTTCCTTTCTTTTTTATTTTATTTTATTTTATTTTATTTTTTGCCCCCCAAAGCGTCCGTACATCCGCGACTCGGCTCTAGTAGAACCTTCCGGAATATCCGAGAGACATGGATTGGAGCAACGTCACGGCGGAGGATCTGATCGACGCCCTCCGCGAGGTCGACTGGTCGGCGCCGCCTCGTCCCCTCTCCGAATTCTTCTCCCGATTCACCTTCCCCAGATCCTACTCCAAATGGAGTAGCCGCCTCAAATGCAATCTCTACTAGTACGTTTCCATCCAATCTTTCCTTTTTTCCATTTCTTTTCCTTGCTTTTTCCGGCTCTTTTCTTGCCTTTTTTGCCCCTTCCGATTCGCATTTGTTTGATTTTGTTCTTTTCTCGATTGTCAATTCTACGAAAAGACTCTTGAAATTCGGAAGAAACAAAGGTTCTACAAACCCTAATGTTTTACGCTAGTGTTATATCCAATTATTAGATGTAACGAGATTGCAATTTTCTTTCTGTTTGCGCTTTTCGGATGATTTTCCCCCCCAATTTAGCTCCATATCAGTGAAATGAAATTAACTCAGCAATCAACAACGTTTATTACCGGAGAAGCTAATATCAAAAGAGATTTTAGTTTAGATTTTTAGGATTTTATGTTTCCTAAAATAAGATTTGATTGGATTCAACAACGTTAATTAACAAATTACCGGAGAAACTAATATAAAAAGAGATTTTAGTTTAGATTTTTAGGATTTTATGTTTCCTAAAATCAGATATGATTGGGTTGTAAATTTGTATGCAGTTACCGGACGAACTATTTCATCATGATCATTTTCGTTCTTGGTAAGTCAAGAAAAGCAGATCTAGTTATAATTTATTCCCTTTTCATGTTGTGAATTTGTGTATTAAACTTAATCATTCAACTGCAGGGTTGGGATTTCTTCGGAGGCCGCTGGCTCTTTTGGCTGCTTTTCTGACTGCGCTCAGTATTGCTTTACTGAATGATAGGTAAGCGATCTTACTCACGTAGTGCTTGTAACAATTTCTGTTGCCTTTTTGTGTTCACTTGGTGTTTTGGTTTGTTTACGATCGATCGCATTAGTTTTACTACACAATTGAGGATTTCAATTTCACTTTAGTCAATGGCATCCAGGTTCAGATAACTTTATCTGTGACCAATCTGTTGTGAAATTTTGGTTTCAAACTCATGCAATTTTTACCACAAAATTGTAGACAGAGTGCCTCTACACTTCACGATTTGAAATTCATAAACTGCTTCACGAAACGATGAGAAATAAAAATTTTGTTTCAGGGACTTAATGTTCACTTGCACATTCTTGTGACTTCGCGATCTCGCACACTTGATTCGTGAAGTTAGAGTTAAGAGATTGCGCCAACTCTTAGCATTTCTCTTGTTGATAATGCAACACAATTTGAAGAATTTCTCTTAACCAATCTATTGTTAATTTGTTACTAAGGATTATTTCTACAGCTTTGCAGGTACTTTCAGTGAGAAGGTAACAAGAACCGTAAGGCAGTTCTCACCACATTTAGCTGCAAAAATGAGGCCTCCTCTTACGTAAGTCTGTTTGATTATGGTTGAGCCTGCTTTGTGTTAAGTGTTGGTGCTTATCTTATTATTTATTGTTTTTGTTAGGCCTGTTATTCGTGGACGTCCATCAGCTAAAAGAGCAATCTACATATGTGGTCGACCTCGTTGGGTGTTTGTTTTAATATTCTCTTCTGGTATTAATGCTTGGAAAATCTTTCATATTTTTCCTATGTTTTCAGCAGTATTCTAATAACGCTTGCATGCTACTTATAGATGTGTTGTTTACTAAGCAACTATTTTCCTTTCACTGCAGTGAGTTTCATTCTATGGTTTATTTCTTCTGGTCTGTTGACTGTTCTATGGGCATTGGCTATTGGACTTCTTGGTATGCGACTTGCTCAAACACATGCATCTTCCTTTATATGTTACTACTATTGTTTTATTAATTGATCGGCTCCTCTCTCTCTCTCTCTCCCCTTAGCCACCATACTACATGCAAGCTTCAGAACACCAAACTTGAAAGCTCGTCTGAATACATTCCGTGAGGAATTTCGTGCAGTATGGCGCAATTACAGTGAGCTGTAGCTTGCCTAGAGTTCTACAAAGTGGGTAAAACCAGCCTTGATCTGTTTTTCCATAATTGCATTAAGTCTTCAACTTGCTATTATGCTTTTCTAGTTTTTAGGCTTCAGCTATCTGTTTTCACCAAATCGACTATATAGAACTACCCTCCACATATGTAGTCAGCAGGAATTTAAATAGTTTAGAAGGTAGATTTTTTATTTTATTTGATGCACTAAATAGTGAAAAACTGTCATTATGATGGGATATATTATGGTGTACCTTCTATCTACTATATTTCACTGCGAATACAACTCTCACTGCGAATGCAACTCGTACCATCTTGTAGTGTTAGTTGTGCTCAAGAATAGAAGGAAAAAGGAACCGGGTATTGTATCGTTTTCTTTTTTATAAATGAATATTAAACGTATGTGACTTGACTTGAAATACTAACGTCACAATTCAGTGTCAGTCATGTATGTTATTAGTTTTCTAATGATAGGAGTTGTTACATATTTGGAAAATAAAGGATAGAGATAAGGATTTGATAGATTACTTAAAGGTGACCATCGTTGCCCCCTTAATACAAATCGTTTATTTACCCAAAAAAAGGGAAAAATCCTTTCTTAGTCGAAAACAAACATGTGAAGTCAGGGTAACTTGAGTAATAAACGTTTTTTTCCCCCTCCCCTACACCTGGACTTTGCATGATTGTATTTCCCATCCATTTAAAAAAAGGGGGCAAAAAAAAGGAGTCATTAATGTGATTAGTGAACTTTCAATTTACTGGAGGTAACTAATGAAATGTATGTAAGCAATGCACCAGTTCCAGATAGGCCAATCTAAGTGAAAATTGAAATAATTAGATTTGGAAGAAAAAGTATTTGAAGGCTCTTCTCCTTTTTTTTTTTTTTGGGTCAAATACTGTGATGTGGAGCAAGATTAGAATATTTATTAATTGAATTAGGAAGTTATGTTATTCTATTCCGTTTTCATTTAGTTTGTTTATTTGTTATTTGGTTTGACCATTAAGTAAGATGGTTGTGACTTTAACTTAGGCTTTATTATTGATGAAGGGATATTGAAATTTCTGGTTTCCTTCCTCTTGAGTTCTTGGTCTCTCTAGAATCCTCTATTACTCTCTTGTGGTTCTGTTTGTGTCTTTCTAGTGGTTCTACTTCTAGATCTTGGTTCTATTCTTCTATCTAAATTCCATCTCTTAATCTTGGTTCCACATCACTTTGTTCATGAATGAAAATTCGATTAAACATAAAAGGCAGTAAGGGATAAAGTACAAGTGAACTATGCATCAATTCCCGTTACTTAATTCTTGAGGAAGTTGAGATAAAAAAGATTGGGAATGAATTGTTTTTGAGTCTCTTCTGGTTTCAAAACCTTTGGTCATGACTGAAAAGTTGAATACAGTTACAAGACAGTAACAATGTTGTTTTTCAAGACTAAAGACTCTTTGCGTCCTTTTTTACTTGACGAAAAACTAGACTATAAAATACAAATGATCATACTTATTTGAAAAAAAAAAAAAAAAATTGATGCATGTTTATTGAACTTGTCAATTTTATGCATGTAGACATGAATCTCCTATGTGAAAATTGCTTAAGCATAATTTACCATAAAATTTATTTATTCTGATTTAGAATTTAGAAGAGATGTTATAATCTATAGAAGATTGCTTAAGTGAAGACACTTGCCATTAATTTAATTTTATTCAAATTTGGGGAGATGGTATAATAGTTAGTAGCTACTTTATAAGCATCAGTTGCAGGCACACGCAATTGCAACAACTTTTCCTTGTTTTTTGTTTGCCTGAATGTTGATATGCTGTCACAATTTAAGTGGTGGTAATTTGTCTGATTGGCTACGAGGCCCATGAATTCTATGGTATGCTATTTTATGTATGTTAAATGGAAAAACTTGACTTTGGTAGTTGTATGTTGATGTTTACAAATTTCGCCTTGGCTTATTGATGGTGTGACTTGGGAAAATGTGGTGCAAATTATGTGGTTATGTGGTCTGCTATAAATTACTTGTTCCCATTTGTTACTCTTTTCATGATGCCAACCCTCATATAATCAAATAAATCTTTTGTTACTTTGCTTTTTGGAGGTTGAATAGGCTATTGGCATCTTTCTTTTGCGATTTCTGATTATGCTTGTCATGTAGGGATTTGTGTGTCGGTTGTGGCTCATACAAGTTATTCTGAATTTGGGCTACACTGCTGCGGTTGCTTCTGCTACAAAATAATGTCTAATGCCTGGATAGAATACTCAGGTGAAGGTTGCTTAGCTTTATGATCCCGGAAGGGTTGTAAATTGTAATGGACACTCCTTTTTTTCCCTGTAAAGAATATTGTTTACTATTTATCTCTCATATTCATCCGAAATCTGGGAGAATTACTGTAAGAAGTACTTGCTAACAAATTTTAGAATATTGGGGTTTTCCCTGTGTACCCTTTTTGGTTGTCATAGAGTTTTTTGTTCTGTTGTTGCTCGTAATTGTGAGATTTTGAGGCTAGTTGTTTAGTTTGTTGAGCTGGTATTGAGTTGTCACGCACATCGTCGAGTCACTTCACAAATCATATGTTTCTCATTTGTTTTCTTTGGTGCTGTGTTGAGTCTGAAGTGCTTGGTCTGTGTTTAGACTTTAGAGCATTCCCCAAGTTTCTCTAGACGAGTTTTTGTTCATCTTTGGCCCTTGAACCGAACTTAAAAACCTAATATTCAAATTGGGTCCTTGTCGGCATTCCTCATTATGGTAGGGCTAGATTATGCATTAACTAAGAATCTGCATCAGGAAAAGAATCGAAAGATGTATTAGAAGTAGGTTGAATTAAGATGGAAATGCGATCATAGTACCAGATGACTCTGAGTACTACCAGAAGGTCATCCGGAGAGATTGCATACCTTTCTACTTTTGTCCACGACGATCTCCTTAGAGCATCTCCAATATAGTGCCGGTCAAATCTTTTGATGCCAAAAGAAAAAACTGTTCTTCAATAGGGTGTTATCTTTGGTGTTAAATCCACCAAATTTAGCTCTTAGTATAACAAATGTCAAATTTGACTGTAGATTTTTGTATTTTTATTTAGGTAATATTGTCATTTCAAAATATTTTAAATAATAAAAGTGATATTTTAAATAATAAAAGTGTAATTTTACAAATTCTAAAGTTCTCAATAACAAAGTATAGATAAAATATGAGAAATAACATTATGGGCTACACCACAAACTGAGATAACATCTAATTGATGCCAGCTGCTCTTGGGTATCGAGTTTCGTGTACGTCGTTGTGTAATCTTGTAATCTACGACATAGTCACCCGGACGCCTTTGAGGAAAAAGTCAGATCTCTCTCAAGTCTCAAGTCTACTTGGACCATAGTTACTTTTTCTCTATGATTGGTTTTTTTTTTTTTTTTTTTTTTTTTTTTTTTTTTTTTTTTATGTCCTCCACCATTGGACCTTTCTTTCCCCAGTGTGCCTTTTACTCAATATTCACTTATTTGTTTGCTATTAATTTATCATATTCTCTTTTTATACGCCGCCAGCGTTAGAGTTGATATTTTCAGATTTAAAGTGCAGCCATCCCTACGCCACGCAAGGCATGCCTTTTTTTTTTTTTTTGGTGGGTGTGCCATGGTCCTTTCTTTTCTTGTGTAGCTTTCTTTCTCGTGGTATAGAATGATTTGGCTACTTCTGTTCGAATCTCATGTTGGACATTGGATTACGGCAGTGGGAAACCAGAGACGGTGTTTTGCTCATCTCCACGTAACCCACATTTCTTCTCTTCATCTTCCTTCCGCGATGATTATTTGATAGGTTCCAAAAATGGGAAAAAAAAAAAAAAAGCATTTGGATATTTACAGTGCATATACCAAATCGTGATGAAAACGATAATAAGATTGAAAAATAAAGTAATAATAAGGATCATGATTCCTTTTTCTAGTGTTTACTAAATTTAGTAATGTTAGTTTTATTTATGATATTATTAAAATGTCATTTTACACAATCAAAAAAATCATTAGTACATGAAAACTTACTAGGAGAATACAAGTAAATTTGATATTTATTCCCTTTGAAAGGATATCAATACCAAAGAAATGTAAGAATTCACATTCTACTTTTTCATTTCCTATATTATATGGGTTCTATTTTTTTTTTTTTTGGTAATTATATGGGATCTACTCAGTTATCATTTCTCATTTTGTAAATAAACATACAATTAATTATGAAAGAAAATGACTACTCTTTTTTTTTTTTTTTAATGCAAAATAAACATGCCTTTAAAGTTTTCATCACAATACTTTTCATATATAATTTTTTGGCTAATCGAGTAACTTCTCAAGTATAAAAGTATCGAGTAACTTCTTAAGTATAAAAGTTTCGAAATAGCCCCCCTCTGTTAGGAGACAATTGAATATGACTGTAAAATTATGAGTCACATGATTAAGGAGATAAACATATGAAACTCAAAATCCACAGAAAATGTGCAACTAATTTTATTCATTGCATTACTCGATATTAATCATAAATATCCCATCACATAAAAGTGACTAAATAATTATTCATCCAGAAGAAGCAGTCTTAAAATTGCTTACACAATCTCCATTAAAAAAAAAAAAGTTGTAATTGTCAATTTTCCCAAAAAAATTGTTAAATTATCGGGGAGGGAAATCTTAGAGAATTGAAAGCAAATATAACTCATTGATGAGAATGAACCAAAAAAAAAAAAAGATATGTATTTTATTTTAATTTGTTATCGCCATATCATCATTTAACCATCTACTACCCGAAAGAGTATGGTAATAAACAATGTGGTTCAAAGCTACTTAAGCAAAAAAAAAAAAAAAAAAAAAAAAAGAAAAAAAAAAGAAGGTGGTTTAAAGCTACTCTAATCTCTACTTTTTAGAATTGAGGAGCTATAATGACACAAGATGTAAGCTTTGGGGGCTCCGGATGATTTAAAGACAAAAATATCTCATTTACTAAATCAAATTTCATCACATGTGCTACATTTTAAAATTTGATATGACTAACAATAAATATTCAATATTAGTACAAATTCTCTTTCATGTACATTAACTTTATTTCCCCCTTTTTATGGGACACTAACTTTTTCCCCCCCTCTTTTTTCCCTCCTTTTTATTTTTTATTTTTTATTATTTTGGTCCACAAACTAATATAGAACTTTTTTTTTTTTTTGGGTTTTTTTTTGCGCGGGGGTGGGGGGATGGGGTGTGTTGTGGTGTGGTGGTGTGGTGGTGTGGTGGTGTGTGTGTGTGGTGTGTCGTAGATAAACTAATAAAGTACTTGCATTGTGACACGTTGAGAAAAGTTTTTGAAACGTGTTGGTAGTGAATATCAGATCAAGTCATTCATATTCATGGGCCATATTTTGATGCCAGTAAGATTAATGGTACATTTAAAATAAATGTTTGAGATTAAATTTTTTTTTGTTGAAGTTGATTGATTTTTGAAAAAATAGTTATAATATTTTGTTGATTTGAAAAAAGAAAAAAAGATAAAAAAAACGAAGATGAAAACCTTAAGTTCACGTATGAGAACCAAACACATGCTAAGTGAAATGCAAAAATATTAAAAGAACAAAAAAAATTTGAGAGAATGATTAGATTGTTTTGTCGATCTAACCTAACATACTCCCTAATGCCTAACCCCATTTTAGGACCCAATTTATTCTACGATGTTAGGTAAGTAATGATATGAGTAAAAACTAGACTAATCTCTTACGTAAAATTGAGATAAGTCCTCTTTATTTTTTTGGTAGGTCTTAGGATTTTCAAAAGGACAAAAGGGATGAGACGAGATGTAATCGATGATATCTTTTTTTTTTTTTTTTTAGTGGAAAAAAAAAATCTACCTAAACAAAATCATTATAATGCATATGGAGAAACTAATTCAGTGGGGCAACCATTGAGTAATCAGGGGGTGATAAGATGATTACTTTCTCAACTATCATGCGTGGGGCTCTCCTCCCTCTGGAATTATCTACGTATATTATTCTCTATCTCTACAACCCCCTTTTACCTTTGACCAAAAAAAAAAAAAAAAAAAAAAAGAAAAAAAGAAAAAAACATGGGGCAACCGATATTCCTAATGGGCAATATCTACAAGTACATACATAGTTATATGTATATAGATGTTTATTGTTTAATTTCCCTTGCATAAAGATATGGTGATTAAAGTGAGGTTTCAAAGCATGCAAGAGGGAATAATATTGCCGTAGAACTTTTATAATCGCATCCTTTTACATTCTTTTGGACATAAAACTATTAAAAAAGCTTAAGTACAACAGAGTGTTTCAGGGTGTGTTGGTCACGTCGTGCATCATCAAGACCATCTTAATCTTCTTTAAGAAAAAGGAAACCATAGAATTTAGAAACAAAAATAATAAGATTTGCAATAATAAATTAACGCAATTGGTTGAAAAGACATTTAAAACAAAATAATAAGATTTGCAATAATATTCCTTGATGACCATAAACTATTAGCAGCAACCCTCAAAAGGGCAAAAATAGAAAAAATAAAATAAAAAATAAAAATCTAAAACAACACCTAGCAGATAATATGTGGCTTTAAAAGACAAAAGTTGGCACTTCCTTTTTTAATTTTTAAAAAGTAGCCACTTTTTCCGGCAACTATAGTACATAAATTCACAGCTGTGCCATGTTATTTCTCTACCTTTTTCAGGCTCATCTCATGTGCACCACTCGTCTGCAAATCTCTCTCTCCCTCTCTCTCTCTCTCTAAAGAGTAGATACCAAAATTCCATGAAGATGACCAGCAGTAAACTGGCGTGAAGGATGAGAAGTGCTAGAAGAATTAGAAGGAAAGAATTGTCACCACTAGTGCTATTAATTCTTAATGGGACATTACCTGAATTGGGCGCAAGCGTTAGCCTCTGCATGGGGAGTCATGTTATTGCTTGGTCTCGTGTGTTGCTGCCTCAGCACCAAACCTCAACAACACGGCGATGCAACCTCCGGCAATAGTAGCTGCACTTGCGACGTCGGTGGATTCGCCGGGGTTTGATATCTTTAATTAGTATGTATATATAGTTGATTAGTTTTTTCTAATCATTTTTTGCTTATTAATTCCTTGTTATATTCTTTTCTTCCAGAGCTAGCTACTTCTCTTTGTCTGTTAAAATGGGTTTTTTTTTTCCCTCACAAACAAGAGAATTATTGATGTTCCGTTTAATTAATGATTCCTTGTATGATACCATGGTTTTTACGAAACTATAGAATTTTTCGTTTGCATGTATGCTTCTTACATTTAATTTTTTCCCCTTTAATTTTCTGATATTTCATCTAATTTATTTCTTAACTGAAGATAGTAATAATAATTAAGGTCTTTACTTATATCTACAGGTATATATACATATTTTCTGTTTTCTTTGTATAAATAAGTACAATTATATTGGTCTTTACTTTTTCCACTTTAAATGCTTTTTGTGAATATATATGATAATAATTTAGGCCAGTTATTTAAATGCAAATCATGTGGTTGGCCTTCTTGCAAATGATGGTGTACCGTAGAAAAGCAGCTTGTGAACACATGCAGTTAGAGGCACAGCAGGTGCTTGGAGTAGTCGTTCGTATTGTTTGGCAAATTTAAAAAAAGAGAGAAGAAAGTGGATACCGCTTAAGCTAAATTGTATAGTGATATAATTTAATTTAACAGTAATTTTATATTTAAGAGCATTATACAATATTTAGAGTTAGAATCCACCACTCTCACATTTAAAAATAAATAAAATAAAAAATAAAAAGTGGAAATTAAAATAAATAAGGCATACTACATGTAAGAAAAGATTGAGCGTTAATAATTTAAACAGTGCTAGTTATTTTATGGAAATTAATAATTAAAGTAAATAACAAATTTTTAAATCAATTGAAGTAAATAATAAATTTATTAGATACATAGTAAATTTATTTGACAATAATTTATTAGATAAGTAGCAAATTTATTTCCTAAATAAATTATTTACATAGAAAATTATTTTTACTGTTATTAGGGTAAATATTTTAAAAACATGTTACGTAGTCTCCCTTTATCTTATTGATAAACAACGCTATTTTATTAATATGGTGTGTATACAATAGCATATATGCATGGACCATAAATTGGATACGAAAAGATACCCTTTTTTTTTTTTTTTTTTAAAGAAATGAAAATTAAATTTTGATAAACACATATTTACATAGATGAATGTTGTATGGTTCTTAAAGCAAAACAAAATTTGTGAGTACATAGAACTTAAGGAAAATTACGAAGAAAAAGTAGAAAATTGGAGATAAATACTTATGAAAAGGAGATCAAGAGTTTGAAAATACGAAAAATAGATAAATTCATAAAGTAAAGGATGAATTTCTTGAACACCTTTGGGACTGTAAAAATACTCATATTGCGCATTCTGTCCACTTATATCTATGTCGGTAACATAATTGCTGACCTGACACTATTTGTAATTTTAAAATACCCCTCGCACAATTACTCATATACCAAGTACTTACCACCCTAATTTTTCATAATTGTTATTGCACCGCATTAACTATATATTAAACTACATGGTTACTTTCACGAAAACCCTTTTTTATGAATATTTCACGAATTTCTCGACCTATATGCACTTGTTCATTTTGCCTTTCGAATTTTCAAGACCATAAAAAATTCTTCTTAATATATTGAAAACAATTCAAAAAGTTTGTTTTATTCACTTCCGTCAATATCTATAGAGGTTAAAATCTACAGTCGAATCGGATCGAGTCATGTCAGGGCCTATGATTGTATTGTTTAGCCGACTAAACACGTGTTAAGTTAATTTGAGTGTGTTAGCTGTAAAATAACAGTAAAGTGAAGTAAATGAGATAAAGAACACAAGAGATTTATAGAGGTTCACTCTAAATGTGAGAGCTAGTCCTCTGTGGTTGCTGCAGGAGTTTCACTATAGCTGATAAAAAAGTACAGTGAATGCTGTAGAAATAAGAATAGGAAGAAAAGAGAAAAAGATCGTAGGAAATAGAGAGAGATAGCAAGGAGTAGAGAGAATCGGGTGACGATGCAGGAATTCTGAGAATTGCAGGAATTTCGGGACGATTCCGAGATGATTCGGCCTCCTGTGGGATGATCTCAATGTAGTCAGAGATGATGTCCGATGAACTAGGAGGATGTCCAATCATTTCTCTTATGCCTTAGGTGAAAATCTCTACTTTAGGTGTGATTCTCGTGAAGATGGAATGATCTTGAATATGAGATTGGATCTTCTAAGATGAGAATTGGATCTTTTAAGATGCCTTGGGAGTATGATGATGCTATATTTATAGATGGTGATTGTTGGTGGATTTGGTGCTGAACTTGTCGAATTTGGTGAAGGGAAGTTGTCTCTTCTTGATTTAGGTTGGCTTTCCTTATTGGAGAGCTTTTTCGGAAATGGAAGATAACCTTCTTGGCTGATTCTTGACTTGTTTAGCCATAATCTTCATATGATTCTTATGCAGGAATGAATCTGGGAAGTTTCCTGATCTTTCTATGCATTGACCTCGGATAGGTGCTTGGGTCGATGTGTCGAGTATATTTCTTGAGTCGCTGGTCTTCAGCTCGACCTGATAGGCTCTTGGGTTGATTTGGTCACGAGTTGATCTGAGTTCTCTTTGAGCTGATTTCTGCACTCTGATTGACCAAGAAGTAATATTGATTGACTGGATGTTGATGTCTGTTGACTTGGGAGTCAAGCTTTCTTATTAGCTGATGATGACTTCTGGGTCGTTTTTGTGTTGATCCCTGATCTTTGGGCGATCCAAGTTGACACGTGGATGGTGAAAAATGAGATGTGAATTTTGACCTCAACAGTAAGCCCCCACTCCTTAGTTGATGGAAATCAGCTACATGAGTGTCCTATCGAGTCATTCGTCAACTTGGTCAACTGTTCTTGTTTGAAGTTGGTATTCCGTGAAATCATGAGCTGTTGTTTGATGATCCGAAGTGAGATTTAGGTGATCGTTGCTTGGCGTTGTCACAGAGTCAGACTGATTGCATTATGGAATCCTTCACGTGTCGATCTTGAAATCGTTTTAGTGGTAGCTGAGGGATGAAGCTGATGTTTGCTTTTGAGATCACGTCCTAACTTGATCGCACTTAATTATGTTGAAGTCGAAGCAGTCATGGTCGTTGGAATGTCGATGTCCAGACCATTTTGCTTGATGTTGAGTATTTGTTCTAATGTTGTTGAGCTTGTAGTTGATTAGGCTGAAGAATTATCGACTTGTTGTGCGAGGAGTCAATGTGATTGATGAGAAGATGAACATTAGTTGGAATCGGTTGAAGTGCCATCTGGAAGGGTGAGCATATCTCCAATGGGCATGGAGCCAATGTTTGATGAGCGAGCCATGAAGCTAGAGTCGATTGGTGACTTGTTGAGCTGAAATTGACTTTTTGCTTGAGTGTTGCGGACTAGCAATTTGTTGGATGTAGTTGCTTTGCAAGAGGAAGTGAAGGATAATTGCTACTCAAATTACAAGATGTCCTGCAATGAATCCATGTTAAAGTACAAAGTTGGAATACATACCTCGTGGCACAATTACCAATGTTTGGCCAAGGCGAGGCCTATATGGGTGAATCTCCAATGGTGGGAGATGTTGCGATCTCGAGATTAGCTTTTCGGTGGATGATCAACTCGATTAATGAGTTGCTTCGAGTTGTGATCATGTGGTTTGTTGGCATTTGAGTCGTTTTAGTTGAGTTGAGTCGAGATTGCTATGTCGGCGAGCAACAAAGTAAAGTACAAGAACTGATGCATACATTCTTGGTGCTGTTGAGATGATGGCTTCCCTTAAGATGATTATGGCCATTGAGATTGCATTGAGCGTGGCCGTTTATTTCGAAATGCTTCTTGGAAAAAGGGTTGTTGCCTTAAATCTCATTGCATGGTCCTTCTGTTGGTGCATTTTTCCTCTTAATTATAACAATGATGTTTTCTAATTACTATTTTTTTGATATGATTATGTTGTTATGATTCACCTTTGCAGATGAAATTATAATGGGCAGCTTAGGAGAATATTTACCCAGAAATTAAAAACAAAATGCTACTGAATATGAATGATTTGAATTCCTATTAGCAGGTGAGTTTGTTTCTTTTCATATCGGCTTATTTTTTTTCCACAAAAAAAATTTTTTTTTTTTCTATTTCGTCATATCTGAGCTAGTTTATTTTTTTTTAAAATGTATGAGCTTTTTTTTTTTTTTGGTATTTTATATGTCATTTCTTTTCTTTATTATAGTTTAATCAAATAATTTAAAATGCACATTAGAATAGAGGATAAGATAATACTTACGTATTTAATATCTCAACAATTACACTTGAATGTTTGACATGTGTAATTTCCACCTATCAAAGTAATTGCCAAGACTAAATTTATTGACGAAACATAAATCATAATGAACTGATGCTATGTTTCAAAATTCTAGATAAAGTGTTAAAGTTTTGTAAATATGAAGGAATTTTTATAAGGGTGCTCTGTTAACACATTCCTCTTATTTCTCCACACCCTCTTCTAAACACACACTCTCTTAAATTTCAAAATGATTAAATTTACTCAATACACACCCTTTTCTTTTAAAAAATTACCCACTAACTATTATAAAATAAAAAGTATTCCATCATTTCAAATTTCTTTTCACACCCAATTTTTTTTTTTTTTTAAGTTTATATTTTGATGTTCTATTTTGGAGAATATCAAGAATTTTCTTGATCAAATGAAAAGGTGGATATATTATGACCAAAGTTCACTATATAGAACATTTTTATCAAATTTTAAATTGATCTCTCTACTCCATGTAGTTTGGGAATGTTTTTCCATTATCATGAAATAACATCGTTGATCTTTTTCCATTAAAAAGTGAATTCTTAATCTTTTTGTAGGTTAAAATAAAATTTTTGCAAGAAAAAATTAAAAAAAAAAAAGAGGATTTCACATTTCTTGTAATTTTTTGAACTACTCGTTAAAGAATAAAAATTCAGGTGAAAATTACAGTTTTGTTACAATTTTCAAAGTAATAATACTTATGAATTGTTTATTTGGAAATTTAATATATAGGTGTGTGGAGAACAAAAAAAGAAAAAGAATATAACTACGTGTTCTTATGATAGGATTTTATTTATGTAATTAAGTGTATAATCATTGTCCTTTTATGTCATTTTGTTTTAGGGCCTTTTGTTTTTTTTTTTTTGGTCATTAAGTGTAGATCGTTGAAGAATAAAAATTAGGGTGAAAAAAAGGGTTTTGTTATAATTTTCAAAGTAATAATATTTATAAAGTTGTTTATTTGGAAACTGTGTGTAGAACCAAAAAAAAAAAAAAAAAAAGATATTAATGAGTTTTTGCATGATAGAATATTATTTATATAATTAAGTCTGCAATCATTGTCCTTTTATTTCATTTTGTTTTAGGGTTTTTTTTTTTTTTTTTTTTTTTTTTTTTTTTTTTTTGTCGTTAAAGAATTCAATTAAGGGGACATTTTTTAACACCCATTAGTCTATTTTTCTCATCCATTTTTAAATCGTCCATGAATTAAATTTTAAATATCGATTACTACTTGTTATACCCCTCTTAATATTTCAAAAAAGTCCCTACTATTATAATATTATAGGAAATAATAATAATAAAGCAGAGAAATAGAGATATAAGAAATGTGCAAACAAAACTTAATTTTCTATTTAATATTTTATCTCTTCTCTCTCACTTCTTTTTCTTTCTTTCTCGTATATTTCCAACATCAAGATCGAAGACTATTTATAGGCATTCTTTAGCTTATCAAGTAAGCCTAAGGTAATCTCCAAGAAGCCTCTCAACATTTGCTTTATGAGTAAAAAGTCTTAAGCTCCGTTTTGTATTACAGTTTGAGTTGAAATTTTTAAGTTAGAGTTGGTTGACTTTTTAAAAATTAATTAAAATTTTTGTTGACTTTTCAGAAAAAAATAAAAATTGAGATGAAAAATTTGAATTTAAGATAATTTGCCAAACGGAGGCTTAACTACACAACTTTTAGATTATTTAATAGTTAATACTTTAAAAGTTGATAAATACATCAACATATTAGAGTTTCGTAACACCTATAATAATATGTTAATCCTTTTCTCCCCCACCCGTCAATAATAACCATCTATTTTTAAACAATCTTTATTCAAGTCAATTTGGCTACTTTTCTTCTTCTTTGATAATTTCTTCTTCTTCTTACTCTTCTTCTTCCCGTGAGAAATCCTATTGGAGGTTCGATAAAGTAATAAATATATACAGCCAGCCATAAATATATACACACACACATGAAGCAGGAAAATTTGGGCAACAACCCACAAACCCCTTCAACTTTGGTTAGAAAAAGCAACGAACCACCCAAGAGAAGAAAATGACTACTGGAGGTGGACCCATTCGTTGTTGGGTACCCACTATGAGTGGGGAAGAAAAAGAGCCGAATATAAATGAGATCATAAACAAATTTTTTGATTGCATTGATACGTTAGAGAAATTAAGGTCCTATGATATAAAATTTCCTAAGAAGAAAAAGAAGAAGAAAAGTAGCCAAACTCATTAAAAATATTTTTATTTGTTGGTGAGTGGGTGCAAAAAGAACCATAAAAATTAGAATCTTATTACATGGACTTTTTTGGAATATTAAGAGGGTAATTTATATTTTAAATTCAATTGATAGGTAATTTAAAAATGAGTAGGAAAATTAGACTGAATGTGTCAATAGAGGGTATTTAACTCTGATACTTTCCAAACTTGTCATGTTTTGGTAACTTACCTTCTAAACTTTTAGTTTTCGCATTTTAGTTTCTGAATTTGCTAAATTATAGTAATGTATCTCCTATCAATTAATTTTTAATTAAATTGATTATGAAAAAACCATGTATCCCTCATGTGAAAACCGGAAAAACCCATTTTCAATTAAAAATTTCCAAACATAAAAGAAACCCCATTACAAATATTCTAATTTCAAATCTTTAACTTAGTATAAAATTAATTAAAAAGGGTACATTATAATAGTTTAATAAATTTAGGGAATAAATTATCAAAATTAAAACTTTTGGGGGCAAGTTATTATAGGGTAATAAATTTAGGAACTTTAGTACTAAATACTCAGCCAATAAACCCCCCTTTAATTGATAGAGTGTGAAGAGTGAAGAGTCAAGGCTAATATGTCAATAGAATCACCCTTTTTATAATAAATAATGCCAGAGACACCAACACACCCGAACCATGGTTCCGAGAAGACCATATCTAAGCCGATCTCTTGCTGTAGTCATCTCCAATCTGCCTCCTCGCTCTCTAATACAACTCACAACTAGCCATTATGTATGTTAGGACTGAATCCCCTACAACGCCGTTGGAAAAAAGCTCCAGAGCCAACTCTGAACTCTTGTGTCTTGGTAGATCTGTTACGATCTTGGAGAGGAGCTGCTGTGCCGGAGTTTGCAATCTTGCCTGAGTTTCTACCTCTTTTCGCCATCAAGATTCGCCCAACCTCACTAACTTTGGCGTCTCCATCGAGAACCTCTGGATCTCAACTTTTTTTTTTATTTTTTTTATTTTTTTATTTTTTTATTTATTTTTAGTGAGCTAAATTAATTAGGGGGATTTTACAGTGGGGTAAAATTTTTTATCCTCTCAATGAGATAAGAACCAACATATAAAATTAATGGATTAATATGATATATCAAATTAAGGGATAAGTTATAACATGTAATTATATTTTAATTAAAAATAATAATAATAACTCAACAGCCAGAATTAAACTTCCCAGCACCCCCCCGGGCAGATGGCAACCCAGTGGCTCCCCACACCCCCCCCCTCCCGGCCTCAATGGCGACCCAGCCCCGCCGCGCCCCCCCTCCCTCGACGGCGAACCATACCTGTCTTCCCCTACTCCGATCCTCCCTCCTTCTCTTGCTCCCCGGCACCGACACCCCCTACTGCCGCCATTTCCTTCCCCAACTCCGATCCTCCCACCTCCTCTCTCCCCCTGGCGAGTGGCCCCGACACCCCTTCCTGCCTCCATTGTCTTCCCCAAATCCGTCCGTCCAGCTCCTCTCCTCCCTGGTGCCGACATACCCTCTTGCCGCTGCCTCATCGTCCTCTCCGCCATCTCCGCCGCCGTCTGGGGCTACTCCGGTATCTTCCATGTGGCCTCTGCACCCTCGACGCCACAAATGACCCCCGCGCCGACCTTCTCCCCCGCCATCGACGGCCCTCGTCTGAAAAGAAAAACTCCGATCTGGAAGAACCCCCCATGGGCGACAGCGCGAGCATTCTCCTCCATCCAAACACCGGCGACCTTGTCCTATGACGACTCATTAGATGGGCGGCATTCGGGCAGCGTTCAGACACCTTCAGAAGCGGCGGTGCCGCCACCAACGACATTTTCCAATTGTCCCTTCTGATTTTTTTTTTTTTTTTTTTTTAAATTTTCAAGTGTGATCAAGTGCTACAATCTTTCAATAATTTTGGTGTATTTCTTTTTAATCCAAACCGTTGAAATGAGATCCAGCTGTCACAAAATTTTCACCCCATTAATAGAGTAAAATGAGAAGGTCTCCCCGTAGAATTTCCCAATTAATTTTCGTTTGAAAGGAATAAAAAGTTGGAGGGCATACTAGCAAAATAAGTATTAAATTAAAAATGCTGAGGAGATGTATGAGATAAAAAATCACATCGTATATCATGATATATAAGTTAGTGTATAAAAATAAAAATAAAAATTGATATTACTAATATTATTATTTTAATAATTAATCTTTTATTTTTTAACATGGCGCTCACACTTACGTCACAACACATCTAGTTGTCAGTTTCTTAACGTCCATCTTTGAATCCTTATCGTTTACTATCAGCTTAACCCAAAATTATCAGCTTATCATGCATTCTCCATCTCTCCCGTCTAGGGCCTTTGGAAGAACTAGAGCCGTGTATTAGTTTTTTTTTTTTTTTTTAAGATAAATAAGTAGCGTATATATCGCCTCGTTACGTACGGTTTCGTTAACTTGTCTCCTTTGTTTGGACCAGTTCCCAATTGAATACTTTAAGAACCTAAAATTGAAGTTTTAAAAGTCAAAATATTGATTTTTTCGAAGAGTAGACCAAAATCTGAAAGGGATAATATTCCACACGCGCTATATTAGTTTTGATTTTCAACTATAAAACGGTTCTAAATATATATAACCAGGAGGGCTGAATCATAATCTGCGCATGATCATTTAGTACTATTGAATATAGATATAATAAAAACATGGAAATCTGGAAAATCATGTTGATCGTTTGGCTTTCAGTAGCCATTGTTGGTGTTGCCTTGAGAATATTGTTCTGTCGACGGCGTACTTGGGTTGGATTTGGCGACGGAATTAGCGGAGGTGGTCATGGCCATCATGGAGAAGTAGACGGTTGGCATGAAGGCGGTGCCGATGTTGATTTTGTTGGCGGTGGAGATTTTGGTAGTGGAGGTGGCGGCGGTGGTGACGGTGGTTTTGGTGGTGGTGGCGGCTGTGGTGGTGATGGTGGTTTTGGTGGTGGTGGCGGCGGTGGTGGCGGTGGAGCCAGTGCGGTTTAAAATGTACGAGGAGTTCCTGACTGTATATGCATGTGTTCGTATTCTTGATCTATTTGCAACTGTACATTTCATCCCAGAGATTTATGCAGTACTAGTTAGGATGCTTGTTCTGTTATTGTTGTTTTTGAATGAGTTGTAAAAATATTGAATTTTATTTTTTGAGTTAGTAAAACCTCTATGAATATTGTTACAACTAGAAAAAATATAATTTATAAGAAGTTATTTATTTATCGACAAATGAATAATTTATTAATTTATCGGTTAATGAATAATTTATTAATTGATGATTATGTTTTAATTACTTTCGTACATAGACCTTTTCTTTTATCAAGTTTCATGTACATGAGTTATAAATAAGAAAGATAGTGGTATGTTATCAAAAATTAATATGTGCAAATAGAGAATTACAAAGTTATGATGTCCATTATTCAAAAAAAAAATTAATTATTGTACAGCATGAAAAAAATTAATTATTCAATTGTAACCTTAAATAAATACTTGCTATACAAAATGAAAAAAATATACTATATGTAGTGCATGCTTTGCAAAAAATTATAGACGAGGTTGGGTTCAATTTAGGTACAAAGAGAAAACAAATGACTTTAGATGCATATTTTGTAAATAGTTGAATTGAGAAAATAGAAGTCGTCAAGGAAAAAGTTATTTAATATTATGAATTATATATGTTTTTGTCAATTATTAGTTTATATTTTCGTTGGGCTCAAAAGGATTTGGAAAAAAAAAAAATATTATCTTATGCATTTAGCGAGATTATTAATTACATTGACCCGACTCGAGACCAAAAGTTTTTATTATTTAAACAAGGTTATTAATTTATCGAACATTTATTTATTGAGGTTTAACTGTATTCCTCATGTCTTCGGATATAAACCTCTTATTTGATTGATTGTGAAACTAGATTTGCTTAAACGTTAGGTCGTGAAGTTCATTGGTCATTGAGCATATAAATTTGAACGTTCTGATCTTAAGGTTGAGATTGAAACCAATTGATTCCCTCATATCAAGAATTAGTCCCTCTTTTTACTGCAAAATATGGTTTTATTTTATTTTTTTATCAAATTTATCTTCCAATTTAACAAATTTTAGCAATTAATTTTATGTCAAATTAATTTTGGTCCCTTGAAAGACAAGTATGGTTTCTAAAATTAAAATGATTTTTAAAATTTTTCTCAGAAATTTGGAAACAATTATAAATCAAGTATTTTCAAGTTAAGTTAATTAGAATAAACACATAAAGTAATGTTTCGAAAAGTTGAGTCATTAATTTGCTAACATGTAGTCATGACTTAACCGCCAACATTGGTGACGAAGTATCCAAACAGTCTCAGTATAGTGGACGCTTATTTTTGACGTTGGTTCATAGAAAAACCGTTGTTAAACATGCTAAAAAAAAACACGGGATCAGATGCGGAAAGGCTGAGGGCTAATATTTCATATTGTTATCATCGGTTGTTGAAGAACCGTTTTAAATATGGATTTATAACATCGGTTTTTCAATTAACTGATATTAGTTTTAAGGAAAAATGTGAGATATTTCCACTAAATTATGTTACTAGTGTTAACGTGTCCCATGAACTATGAAATGTACATGTTATACCTCCTGAAATTTAATATGTGTGTCAAATTGTCCCCTATGTTAGTTTTCCTTAGTTTTTCCATAATTTTTAATGTCAAAATGCCCTATGAACTTTGTATTTGTCGGGATTGGTGCCCATTAAGCATATGATGCTACAACTTTATTGCGATTTATATAAATAAATGTTTTATTTCATTATAGTTTTATATGCATGTATGTTTAATATTTAATAAATATCATTAAAATTCCATAATTATCTATGTGACTTTAAATAGTGTATATAAGGGTTATATATACTAGATGATAATATTTAAAGATGATAATTAAAATGGTCCATGATAAACAATCAATTATTTAATTTAATAATAAATTAAAGTATGGAATCTTTAATTGAATATCACTAGTGCACATACCATTAAGAATAGAATAATCTTATCCGAATCGTTAATGTAGCAAGATATTTAATGAGCACACTGTGCATAATGTGATTATGTAGGACCAGGGACGTGACATGATATGAATTGTTGATAATTTCCGTTAAGTATACTGGATTCTAATCACATCAACCGATATTCATATATAAAATGACCTTAATCCTGAGTTATTCGAATAGTCATATTTATGGAATCAT
>JAFMPE010119548.1:9730-21239 GCA_024759925.1 Ficus religiosa | reverse complement strand
ATATATGAATATATGCATGAATTAACCTTTGCTTTTATAACCCTTAATATTCTTTTAATACAAATCGATATAGAATTCTCCTAATGTTTAACCAATTGCCACATCTATATTAAGGTGTCGCTTTAGTTTGTTAAACAACTAAAAGTTAGGTATAATTGCCTTGTACTTCAGCTAATAAACTATTAGCACAAGGAATATAAAATACTTAATAACTTGAGTAATTTTTATTTTGATACGTTTGGTTCAAGTCGTAAACATTACAACTACCATGTTATTATAATTTATCCACTCAATGTATCCGTCTCTTTCTAGCTGATTTTATTCCTCAAGTTGATCAAAAATGTAGATCTTTCTCACAATTATCAAGAAGAAAGTTTCTATGGATCTCTTATTTACATTATCGACAATTATTTTCAATATTTAAATTATTTTTTTAACGTTTCGATTTATAAGTGTTCACACTAATAATTTACATTGACTCGAACAGACAGAATCGGAGCTTATAATTTATCGGTTTTAATTAAATTGTGCTATGTCTAAAAGCTGTATCCGATTGACATTCATAACGTGCAACGCGCAACACAAAACTGCTCAATTCAAAGATTGTACGGTTGAAAATTTAATACAATCGCAGTTGCTATTTATAAAATAAAAGGCTGTACTATATAAAACTTATCACAAATATGTAAGTGCTTTTTTTCCCCTCCCTTGGGTTAGGGCTTTGACCCTCTCTGTCTTTGTCATTGTGGTATTGGGCACATTCTATTATTTTGTTCAACCGAAAGCTATTATATAAACTTTGTGGTTGGGATATGGATAATCCAAGTTCTTTTTAGTTAATTAATGAAGGTGTTTGTTTATTATCCATTCCGTGGCTAAGCTTGGTCCCTTTGCATGATTAGACCGTAAATATAATTGTTGAGATGACTCGTAACCCTTGGAGTTATAGAAAGTCATTCGTAACATATATCATATGTTTTTCTTTCCTTTTCTTTCAATTTTATCAGAAAATGAAATGAACCTATGTTATGCATTTAATTTAAGCACTGACAACAAAATCACCAAAGAATTGGAGTTTCAAATTGTAAAATCTTAGAGTTTGTTTGGTGAATGAGTTTAGTTTAAGATTTTTAAGTTTTAATAGTAATTTTTTAGAAAAGATAAAAAAATTTTTTCAGAAAAGATAAAAATTTTTTTCAGAAAATATAAAAATCATGATAAAAAAAGAACGGTTTAGGTTAAACTAAACTTCAAAAGCAAACAAAGTCTTAATTATTTACTACATAAATGTTTTTTCAATTTTTTAATTATTATTTTTTTTTAACTTTTTGGGAAAAGAATTTTTTACTTCTTTTGGTCTGCTGTCTCCATCACCACACGTGTAACCACATCGGCGAATATTCTGCCGACAAAAACAAAGCTCGTGGGACACGTGTCCGCACTTGAACAGTCTTACATTTTGAAGATCTTCATGGAGACTTACAAATGAAATGGTTTGTAATAATCCAATTAAAGAAAAACATAAAATTTAAAAGAATAATATATAACTTTATAAATTTTTTTATCACACTTTCACCTAATATTATATTCTAATATATTAAATATATTTTAAATATATATCGTTTCATCATTGCATTCAAAATATATGTTTGGATTGTTTATATAAAAATAGTTATTTTAATATATATAGATAAGAATATATGATATGATTGGTAAAAATATATCAGTAAAAAATAATGATTGAAAAATAAAATGAATAAATGAATGTACTATTTAAATAAAATTATATTTTAACATAGTATATAGAAAAACTAAATAAATATTATATTATGTTTGAATTGAATTTGTGATCAGAATAAACCATTAGCACGGTGAAAAAAAAAATCTGTAAAATCATTTCTTGGTCAAAACAAATGGAATCTCGATGCCAAAACCATAATGCAGTCTTGTTTGCTGCTAGACCATAATGGTTTCTTTTATACGTGAGCAAATAGACAATTGGCAGCTATATATATATTATTAGTTAAAAAAAAAAAGAAGAAAAGAAAAAGTGGAAACATTCTTCTTGGCCATCACTTTAATTTTACTAAAATCCTCACCAATTCGTCTACTTCTTTGTTGACTGGCTGCGTGGAAAAACCAGCACTAAATGCTGATTAACATGTTGGTACTATAGTTTTCATGTTATTTTCATGTATTTTAATGATTATCTTTATCTCTTGTTTTGGTCACTAGTCTTAACCAGTGATCGATTTAGGATTTGAATCCAGAGCACAAATACAAACCAAATTCGTAAATAGAAACTATTGAAAAAAAAAAAAAAAACATCTTTTAAGTAATTATTTTTCTTGAATATCATGCACATTCAAATACCATATATATTGCTTATAAATTAAGCACAGATATGAAGATCAAAACTAATCTCCTGTATTAAAAACAAAAAACAAAAAAGTTTACATATCTTAATACGTTAGTATTAACTATTGAAGCTTTTAAAATTTTAGGGAGCAACTAAACTTTTCATCTAAAAGAAATGAGAAATAAGACTAGAATACAAGGAAAAAAAAAAAAGATAAAATAGTAGTAGCGGGTCTGTGGAAGCAAGAGAGAAATATAACAATAAAGGATTAAAAAAAAGGAAAAATACTAAATTAATTAATAGAGGGAGAATGACGAGAAACGAATAAAAGAAAGAGAGACTTATTGGGTGGAAAAAAAAAGAAAGAAAGAAAGAAAGGAAAATAAAAGAGAGAGAGAGAAAGGGAGAATCAAGAATCATTTGCTATTTTAAGGAAATAGAATCATTTGCTATGAGCAAATAAATTTAAAAAAAAAAATAACATAAAAAGCTTAAGAGGAAAATGAGGGGATTTAAAGAGTAGTTAAACTAAAATCATAAACGAAAAAAAAAATTTTGTTGAAAAAGTCCAATAAGCCTAACCCAGATAAAAAAGTATGCTTTAACATGCCCTTGCCCATCATTTAGAGCGGGGCAAAAACTGAAATGTAAGTCCATCGCTGATCTTAGGCTTTGTTTGTTTTCCGTTTTATTTTAAACTAAACTGTACTTTTTCATCATGATTTTTGTCTTTTTCTGAAAATTTTTTTTGTCTTTTCTAAAAAAGTTTTTTGTCTTTTCTAAAAAGTCAACAAAAATTACTATTGAAACTTAAAAATCTTAAACCAAATTCATTCACCAAACACCCCTTAACATCATGTTTTAGGCTTATAGTATAGCCATATATTCTCTCTTTCGCTCTCTGTCTACACATATATATATATATATATACATAAATACATACATATGCTTCAATGATGCCATGTGGGACCAATGTGGTATGTAAAGCATTGTAACTCTAAGCCTATTCTTCCTTTTTTAAAAGCGTATAAAATATAAATTACTAATGCTAACATTTTAGAAGATAAAAGACAAAGGTCAGAAGGCAAGTTGGGAATAAAAATCTTTTGCCTCTCTTTTTAAAATAATTGTTAAGATGATGGATTTCCACTAATATTGAAGCTTTGTATCTGTATAGGTATATTTTAATGACCTCTCCACCGCACTTCAAATTCAATAATAATGTCAACCGTAGGAATACAATTTGTGCACGTGTATATATACGTATATTGTATACACATATATACTACCGGGGTATATCTACACAATTATTTTTTTTTTTTTAAGTTATATCTACACAATTATACATATAGAATTCCTTTTAAGAATATAAATTGTGGAGATAATTAAATATATAGACATTTTTTAGTCTTGTCTATGATTAAATTCTCCATTTGACGATGTGTTAGGGTTTCTTGCAGAAGCATGTGGAAGATACTGCGTCCGGTAGCATGAGTTTGAGCTTGACAAGTGGAGAAAAAAAGCTATGGCATTAGAGACTTGGCTTAAAAATTAGGATAATTGGCACTATTTAATTCTCAAATTTTAAAACATCTGAAAAATTTTGATGTTTGAATAGAAAAGATAATTACTTTCGACCACAATATTATTTTAGTGCCAAATTTTATATAATGTAATTAATTTATCAATATATCTTAAAAGCTTAAATATAATAGGATGTGGGTCAATAATGATTTTATATTCCAACATTTCCCTTCACGTGTATGTCAGAAAATGGACAAACGTGTTGACAAATATTAATTTTTAAAAATCCAATACAAATATTTAAGAAAAAACCTGAAACAGATTAAAGGCATAACACGACAACATGTCATGACAATAATAAAGGGGAGTAAAAAGTGCAATTATAAGGGTTTGAAATCAAGACCTCATACTCTAATACCATATTAGTTTATGTACTTGATATCAAATTTAGCATAAAATATAACATGTGCCAACTTTTAGCATATGATTATGATTTAAGTTTTTATATGGATCTCTATTTTAAACACATTGTTCAAACGTTTTTCTACAATATTTTATCTTACAAAAATTTAAATTTAAAATTTTAAGAATCGATTTTAAATAGAGATCCAAATGAACCATAAGTCTAAAAGTACCTTTTTATCTAATAAATTTGCCAGCATCAGCTGCCAAGGTAGTTCTTTTTTGGGGGTTACTCATGTAGTTGTGGCACTTCATATATATATATATGTATGTATATATGTTTTAAGTCAGAGATCAATGATTCGAATTATACACTTTATGATAGAGTCGGATGTGAAATTATTATTAAACTATACATACAACCACACACTTTAAATTTTCAGCCCGCTGTTATTTTTATTCGACTCTTATATATCGAATCAGCTGACTCATTAAAGGGAGCATAAATGATCAACTGACTCATTTCATACTAAAATAAAATAATAGACAACTTAAAAATCACATCACTTATTATTTCTAGTGATATTTCGTGATCAAATTGCAACGCAAGGAACAAATAATTAAGAAAATTCTACGCAAGATCTATTGAACTACCAAAGACTAAATCGGTTGTTTATTAAATTACTATATTTATTTATTTTAGTTTTTGTTTTTGCTTTTGCTTTTTGCCTTTTTTTTTTCCCCCTGTAGCACATGCTATTGAATTTAAAGCTCTTTTGAAAAATCAAGTTTTTTTTTTAATAAAAAAGATAGATAGTAGTGATAGGAATCAGAATTTATTAGATAAATTGTTCGTTTATTATGACGAATTACGGTATATTTGTAATTATTTATTGTGTAAATGTATAAATAAATTCATGCAGATGATTGATCTACTATCATTTTCTTTGATCCCCCCACCCCCCCTTTTTGGGCTCCTATAAATTGGGCCCACTATGTGAACAAATTAAGGCCCAGCCAGAAAATTTGACCCAATAGCAGTTGGGCCTTAACAGCAAGCCCTTGCCCATGTTTGGCTGTTCTCTCTGCTTTCCTTCCTTCCTTTGTTTGTCTGTCTAGTTTGTTCATTTGAGTACTAGCGGGAAACTGCAACAAAAGAGTTTATAAAAGTATGGGTAAATTATTTATTTTGTCTATGAACTTTTAATTTTATATAATTTTGATTCCTAAACTTTTTTTTATAGCTAGAATACCTCTGAACTTTTAAAATATTGTTACAATAATCATTTCCGTTAATTTTTTAACGGAATCTGTTAGTAATTTGATCAAAAAGTGGTACTAATTACGGATTTTGTCCAAATATTAATGAAAATGACTACTTTAATAATGTTTTTAATAGTTTATGATCATTCCAGCTATGACAAAAAGATTAAAGAATGCCCTAAACTATTAAAATATTACTATAATAGTTATTTCTATTAATTTCTAAACGAAATCTGTTAGTAATTTGGTCAGAAAATGATGCTAATTAACGGATTCCGTTAAAAAAATTAACGTAAAAGATTATTAAAGCAATTTTTTAAGAGTTTATGGGGCATTCCAGCTATGAAAAAAATTTTAAGGACCAAAGTTGCATAAAGTTAAAAGTTCAAGGACTAACTAACAATTTAAAAACATTCTTAATCCTGAAATTACCCTCTTTTGGTATTTGCATTCCCCCCCCCCCCCTCTCACTGAACCTTTGTATAATGACTTAATGAAAAGGGTCATTATATAAATTTCGCTTTCTCGCTTTCTCGCTTTCAACACCCATCCTTCTTATTCGATTATCATGTGTTTTCATGTCGGGAAACCAATGAAACATTGTTGTCGTCATCATGAGATCAACGAATCATCAATGTCATCGCCGTGTCTTTATGTCTTATGAACTTATCTATCTCTAGATACAAATCACATTCGTTAGAGAAGTCTTATCATTCTTTGATCATGAGTTATCATTAATGGTGGCAACGAGAGATCTTGGATTGGACGACACCATCATGGAAGGGGACGGGCGTTACGACGTACGGGCAGTGGCTCTTGTAGGTGCAAAGAAAATGGAAATCCATGTGTAGTTTCATTCGGGGCCAAAGTAATCTGATTTGCTGCGAGTAAATTGACGGGAAAAGTTGGAAGAATATGAATGAAGCATAGACTATTGGTACTTCGGTAGCTACTAGACCAATCGACCAATTATTCCAACCCAAGAAAATAATAATAATAAAATCAGCCATTTTCTCAAATTGTTCCCCTAAAATGGGTGGTTTCCAACCTTCACTATTATTCTCAAATTCGTATTGCAGTAAATTTTTAACGGGAACAATTATAAATCATACGATTAAAAATTTAATGTAACAGTTAACAAGTTATTTTCTACTGATATTATATTTTATAAGGCCATAGCACCCTTATTTTTTTTATGGCTATCGGTTTAGATTTCTGATTATCATCACTTTTAACCCCTTTAAATTATGAAATTTATGAGTGTATGAGCAAAATTCCTAGTAAATTTTTTTATATTCTAAGAAATTTCTTATTATTTATCTTTGTCAACTTTTTCTCTCATTGAACAATGGTGATATGACCTAAGCACTTTTGCACTTTTTTTGGTGCTACCCCCGCAATCTTTTCGGTGAAACTCTAGCTACACGCAAGCTCTATAGACACGTTACGTTCTACCATAGGCCTCACAAGGCCTTAAACCGGATTGGATAGGATTTGATTGGGTTCAATAATAACGTCCTTCAACCTGGTTAAGTTAGACAAAATTATCCCCAATTAATATACACAAATTAATTCTGATTCATTTTTGAAAACATCTTTAAAAAGATTAACACCAAATGTTTTATCTTTTTTTTTTTTTTTTTAAATTTAGAGGTGAGATTATTCAAATTCATATTGGTCAATTTTTAAAACATATGTAACGTTTCCGATAGTTTAAGCTTACAATCACACTAGATACTTTATACACATTACTCACTAGCTGATCACGACTTATATAATATAAACATTTTATTGAAGCAAAGGTTATTAAATTATGTTTTCTATTATTTCGATAATCTGATGTGCAAGTCTAGATTATATAATTAGAACTTAAAACTATCACAGGTGCCAAATATTTCTAAATATAATTTACTTTAAATTGTCCCTCGCCTGCGTGTGATACAAAATCGATACCCATGCAAAACTAATGAATTTATACAAAAAAGACGTAGTAACAAAAAAAAAAAAAATTTCTTATCAATGTTGCACAATTTTAAATCGGTAAATTTCTATTATATTTTTTTGTTTTGATATTAAAAAAAATGGAGAGTACTAATATACAATCCACCCAATAGATTTTTTTTCCCCATAAAAAAATATATAGCATTACATAAACACAATAATTAAAAAATAAAAAGAAAAGTTTACGTCGAAAAAAAAAATAATAAAAAAAAATAAAAGTTTATGCAATGGATTAAGGGCGAAAATCAGACACGTGGGAGAGTAAAGGGTTTAACCACGATTTAGCATGTAAGCCAAAACCCACGCGCGCAAGGATTTTTTTTTATTTTTTATTTTTTATTTTTTATTTTTTATTTTATTTTTAATATTGCACCCTATATAAACGAAACGAAACGAAAAGGTAACATTTGACAAGAAGATCAAGAGAAAAGAAAAGTACTGCTGCTGCTGCTGTGACACACACAAAAACACCCGCCATTGGAGGACTCTGAAGAGCTAGAGCAGACTCAAAATACCCAGAAACCTTCTCGTATTTCTCCTCATTGACGCTTCGCTACTCAGCCGGAGTGCTTTTATTTTGGTACTTTTGTTTTTTTTTTTTTTTTTCTTTCTTGTTGTTGTATTTGGGTCTGATAGTGTTTTTTTTTTTTCATTTGGGTTGTAAAATTGGTTTTTGTTGAAATTGATTTTGGTGGGTTCTTGAGGTTGGTACTGCATTTTTTTTTAATGAGCTGTGGGTTTGTCTGTAAAGTTGGTGTTTGTACTTGTTTGGCATTGTTTTTTCTGTTTTTAGCTCACTGGAAGTTGTTTATGTTGAAGCTTTCATTTCTGGGTAGGTCTTATTTTGATCTTCTTTATATTTTTTTTTTCGTTTGTTTTTTGTATTCTCACAGGATACAGCTTATTTTTCCGCTCTTTTTACTTCCTCAGTTATGATTATTTTCTTTTCGTTCTTTTTTCTCCTGTAGCTATTCATGCTGTTGTTGCTGTTTGTTGTTTTCTTTTTTTTTTTTTTTTGATTTAGGAATATATTCCCTCTAGCTTCCTTATATATATATATATTTTTTTGGTTTTTTAATCTTTAATTTTCTCTTTTGAAATTAAAAAAGACTGTAAATCTCTGATTATGTTTTTATTTCTGACTTGTTTGGCTACGGAAGGTTTATGGGTATAGAGTCAAGTGGTGAAGATATTCCGGGATGGTTCTTGTTGTTCGTTTTTGTTCTTTCACTCTTTGAAAAAGTTGGTTGAAGCAAAGGGAAAATCAGCTGACCCTTTCGTACAGATTCCAATTAAGCCCACCCTTAGGGTCTTTATTCTTAGCCTTGTGAGTTTTATGTCATTGCTTGAAATGGGATCGAACCAAGACGGAAAAGAAAAGGTGGGAAGGATTGAACTAGATTGGGATGATCCTATCGCATGTCAGCTTGGAGATCTGTTGTTGGATAACTTGGACCTGGTTTTCGAGAGTGCGGTTGAGGAGATTTCTGAATATGGGTATGATGAGCAAGTTGCTGTAAAGGCCGTTACAAGGCGGGGACTTTACGTAGATGATGGTGGAGACCCTATTGAAAGGATTATAGATGATGCTCTAGCAAGATTGAAGGGCACGAAGGATGCTAGTAATATCATGACTGATAAGTTTGATGATTTACAGCACATGACGGGGTATACACTGCTTGAGATGGTTGGTGTGCTTAGGGAGGTCAGGCCATTCTTATCGGACGGGGAAGCAATGTGGTGGTTGTTGTTATGTGAC
Organism: Ficus religiosa; assembly: GCA_024759925.1. Classification (NCBI taxonomy): domain Eukaryota; kingdom Viridiplantae; phylum Streptophyta; class Magnoliopsida; order Rosales; family Moraceae; genus Ficus; species Ficus religiosa. Next base: position 11,931 of record JAFMPE010119548.1, on the reverse strand, counting down.
TTGAACGTCTTGCAAGCCTGTAGGATGGAAGAGGATTCTCCGGTGGGTATTTTAGGCTGCAAGGGCTCCTTGCAAGACATCTCTTTTGGATCTGTACTTTCTCAGTTAAGGTCGGAAGCGCGAAACTGTCTGAGTGAAACACTGAATCTTGAGAATGTTCTAAAACATCCCAAGCCAAAAAGCCCTCGTGTCCCTGAAGAGACCAGCAAAGAGGAGACGACTGTGACGTCTATGCTCGACAGACTGGAGACATGCTTGGCCGCCATTGGGGTTAATATGCAAATGAGATCTCAAGCATCTGCATCCGAAGAAGAGAAATCAGGAGTTGATGGACAGGTACCCAACAAGAGACAAATTACTGTACTTCTGCAGAAGCAACTAAACCTAGGGAGAACTCACAAGGGTCACGGGTCAAATGGACCCTTCAAATCAGGAAGACTCGGAAACTATAGCGGTATGAGTTATGATAAGAAACCAAAGTACATGTCTGAAATTCCTGGTTTAACAACGAAATATGGATCTTCTTATTCAAATGCAGAATTAGGAGGCAGAGCCTCTTTAGCATGTAACAAACATAATGCTTCAGTCAAAAAGCCGTCCACTTCAAGAAAAGCTGGTAATTCGTCAAGATTAGCTAGGAAAGGAACCTCATCGTCCATGACATCTGTCCCATCCAAACTTATCGAGGAGTATCTTTTAGGAGAGAAATCTTATTCGAATTCTGCAGTCAACACCTCTGGGTCTCCTACGAATCCTGATTACTGTGTGGATATTCCGTATGATAAGTCTTTAGGAAAGTATCTCCCACGGGATGAGAAGGACGAAATCATCTTGAAGCTAGTTCCCAGGCTTCAGGAATTGCAATACGAGATACAATGCTGGACTGAGTGGGCCAATTATAAAATTAAGCAGGCTACTCGTAGGCTCACTAAAGATCAGCTTGTATTAAGGAAACTGAGGCAAGATCCAGAAGAAGAAAGGCAATCTCAATGGGAGATTGTCGCCAAGAAACTGCCTGGTATGGAAAATGGCCTGAATGTTATAATTGCCCTGGTTGAGAAAACTAAAATAGATATTTCTGGACTTGAGAAGGATAAATCCTTGCTGAAGAAAGATGTGGAAGCTGCCAGATTAGAGGCACTAGAATCAACTGCAAATTATCAGGTAGCATTGGAAAGGGAGCAAAACGCACTAAAAGAGGTTCGATCATGGGAAGTGAAGAACGACTTGTTGCATAAGGAGATTGAAATGGAGAAAAAGAAGGTGGCTTCTCTGCATCAGGATTTAGACAAGGTGAAAAACACCCATCAGCAAGTGGAGGTATACTTCTTTGATTATGCATTATTGTTTATATTTTGAAACTGTAATAGCTGTTCCAATTACTGTCCACTTTTTTGTGGTTTTACTGCATTCACACGGTCATTACTCACCAAACCCAGTTAAGATCAAGCTCAAGCATTAATAAGAGTTGGGAGAAGATTTGAGTTATGTTCTGGCTCAAATCTTGCTCTAGCCGACATATAACCAAAAAACGTTAGGGAGTTATTAGATCCCACTCAAACCTGCTTTTTACAAAGAGAAAGGAATGTATGAGCTATAGGTCTATTCCCCGTGCCATGCAAAAGTTCCGTGATGTGATTCGGTAGCCATTCCTACCATCTTCTGGTCACGTGCTTTCTCTTTGTTTTAATTGTACTGTTAGCTTTCTGTTCAAATTATAGCCAAAATCATGTATTTACGTTCCAGTGCATACTTGGCCAACAAATTTGTGAATTTTTTTTCCCTTCTGTGAATTGCAATTCCGTTTCTTTCATTTGGTAACGCGACCAATGTAAATAAAATGTCACAGGCTAGGTGTGAACAGGAGAGGATGGAAAAGGAAAGACTACTTGCACTGGCTGCTTCGGTGAGAAAAGAAAGAGAGCAACAGGAAATTCTGGTGAAAGAAGAAGAGGATAGCATCACACAGAAAGCAGAAGCTGATAGGCGGAAGAACATGGAAGACGTTGTTAAGCTTGAAAACAAGTTTTTGAGATCAGCATTGAAGTTCGACGCTTCAAGAAGAGCTGCATTGAGGGAAGGAAACTTTGCGAATCATCTAACAGAAGCAAAGAACGGTGACCGGAATTCTACTTCCTTCAAGAAAATGATGAATTTGGGGAACCCTTTTCAGTATGGGGGTTCAAGACAAGAGCGCGAAT
>JAFMPE010119535.1:0-11509 GCA_024759925.1 Ficus religiosa | reverse complement strand
TTCTTTTATTCATCCTTCTAGTAATTTTCTCTTTTGGGTGTTTTACCAGTTGGATTTGGAGAAGATTGGTTGAAGTTGCTTCTTTCAAGAACATGCTTAGAACAACTTTACTTTGCTCCAATTTTTTCCGAGTTATGCCCTGCAAAAGCTGAAGCTGCTGAGGTTGGAGATGCTTTATTCTCACCAGAACAAGCATTTTTCTTGAGAATGGTATCAGATATATTAAATGAGCGAATCGAAGAGATCACTGTTCCGAATGATTTTGCTTTGCGTGTTCTTGAAATATTTGAGTCCGCTATAGGGGTTATTAGTCCTGGAACAAAAACCAAATCTGGACTTCCCACAGGCTCCACTGCAATAGATGTTCTTGGGTACTCGCAAACAATTCTCAGAGATATCTGCTCCCGAGAGGGGCTGAGAGACTCTGAGGAGGATCCAGCGGATGCTGTCGGTCTGCTACTATCATCAGGACTTGTTGAGTTGCTCTTAAGTTTGCTTCGAGATCTTGAACCTCCGGCAACAATCAGAAAGGCCATGAAACAGGGAGAGAACAGCGAGGGAAGTTCCTGCACATCAAAGCCCTGCCCTTACAAAGGATTCAGAAGGGACATTGTCGCCATGCTTGGAAATTGTTCGTATGGAAGAAGGCAGGTACAAGACGAGATTAGACAGAAGAATGGAATTCTCTTGCTCTTACAGCAGTGTGTTATTGATGAGGACAATCCGTTCTTGAGAGAGTGGGGTATTTGGTCTGTAAGGAATTTGTTGGAAGGTAATGCTGAGAACCAACGAGTTGTGGCTGAACTGGAGCTTCAAGGATCTGTCGATACACCCGAGATTTCTGGACTTGGTCTTAGTGTAGAGGTGGATCCAAACTCCCGCCGTGCAAAACTTGTTAATGTCTCAGGAACGGAATAGAATCTGGCGGAGATAAATCTCCTTGTGCCTGAAGGTTTTGTAAGTTAAGGTGTCTGGTAATTTTAGTTTGGCTGTTCTCATATTTGTGCCTGGATGATAGAAAGTGATAAAATTTGTTCCATCTCTGAACTTTAACGGACCAAGAGTTTTCTAGGTTGTATTCTCTTTCTCTCTCTCTACACACACACACACACACACACACACACACACAGATATTTATGTATACACTAAACATAAACCTTATTATATACAACACCTTTCAATTATCGTGTAAACAAAAGCTATACATCAATCTGGGTTCTCTGAGGCAACCGAAAAAAAAAAAAATAAAAAAAAAATCCAAAACTGTAAGAACTAGAACTGTATTTCTCGTTGTATTCCTATTAACCCGAAAAAAGATTAAAAAAAACCCATCATCTGTCAAATTAGTCAGTTACGAATTGCAGAATCATATGGTGAGATTTTCCTGAATAGCAATGAATGAGCCGATTATATTTCCTCCCACATCCGGGAAACTTTCATGACCGGGAAGGGACTTCACTTTGCCTTTTTGATCAACTTCAACTGGATACTTGAGTAGATGGCCTCTCATCTCGGTTATCTCGTCCGCGGCAAATTGTTTCCAGTTCTGCTCCCCCATTGATCTCACTCTTCTTACACAATCAAGGCTCTCCGGTTGCGTGAAGCTATCCTCGATGATTCCTAAATGCTCCGCCCATAATGACATCCTATAACCGTAAATCTGCAAGGCATGAACCCGGAACAATGAATCAGATAACATTTCATGTTTTTTTGACACTTGCAAGAGATTTATCCAAATATGTTCTAAAACTAGCCAATGCACTTGTTGCCTTACTAGAGAGTTACCTGACCACAAGGGTTACGGAGTTTTCTTGCCCAAGTATGATGCGGTTGGTAGGCTCCCATTGCGATTTCTGTGTCTCTTGTGCCTTCCATCGAACGCTGATTGATATTGGCAGACCCCAATATTACGTACTCGTCATCCACTATCATGCCTTTGGAGTGGACATAAATCATAAATCTTCGGCTTTTCCGACTTAGTGCCTGGAAACAGAAGACGAGGCATTCACACGCACATTCATACTAAAAGTTTGATCTTTTCTCATGTCTTGTTTTCTTGTATTTTTCTAAACAAAACGAGAATCTCAGATACGCCAATTGGTCTTCTTAGTTCTGTCTACATGAATAATCGGGCAGAAAAAATAACTGCTGATATTCTTAGTCAATTTTAAGGATAGAGAAGATACCTGAGGAGTATTTGCTGCATTAGGACTTCCAGTAGCAAGTGTGTCATTTCCATCTACGGCCTCACGGTTTCCAAGACAGAAGAAGTTTAAATAGTCTTGCGGTGAGTATGCATTGTCAAGCCCAGTTTCCACAAGAGCCTTGTAAATCGTCTCATACATCATTTGCATTGTCTTGTGCTGAAACAAGCAAAAAGATCAGTTAAATGCAAATGAATAAGTCAACTTACAGTCTGCGGGCTCTAGGAAATATTTGAATTTAAATGTCGCTTCGCTCCTCTCACATTCTTAATCGTCTGTTTACCATGACCGTATTTGTTATCCAAGTCTAACCTGTTTCACATGGTTCCTACGAGAAAAGATATCTCTACTACGAAGCAAACCAACCGAAGTCAAGGATAGGAATTGGATTCTTTCATGCCTAAAGCTGATTCAAGACATGCTTACACTAAACTATGCAGGCTAATTGAGACTTCTACGGGTAGTTATGGATTAAAAAAAAAAAAAAAGGATAGTAAATTTATCCACCTGCCAAAATAGAATCCGTTGTGTAGCAGCACCAGTTGGCACACCCTCAGGCCACATTGGAATAACAATATATGCAGCAAACCTCTCGTTCGCTCTAATTTTATCCGCAATCTTAAGGGCAATTTCCATCGGGATCAAATTATTAGCACCTGAAGAATGAAAAATGTAAGAAACCCTTCAATGCTACATTCTTGTCCAGCACAAACATAAAATATATCTTACCGAACATAATACATCGTAATTAAGTACAATATATAGCTCTAATATGAATATATGGTTTTCTTTGATCAAGGAGCCAATCTACCAAATTATAACGTTTCTTACCCAATACATAATAAGTTTTCCAACATGCAATAGATAATGTTTCTTACCCAAGTCCTTATGCGAACTCCAGTTGTACGAGGACCCGATGAAGTACTGATTCTCTATATAAACGAAATGCTGCGCTGCACGAATGGCCTTCACATATGCTGTATGTATACTCATGTCTATCAGCACATTCTTTCCAGACACCAGGTTCTGTTAAGGAGAGTATCAATCACCAACCATATCCCAGACACAAATTTCCAGCAAATAAAAATATGCCAGATATTAATAGAATCTCGGAAATAAAATAGAAAAGAGAAGATTTTATCCGTAAATTTCTACATACCCTGCTTGTGGCCTCTTTTGGATCCTTAGGGAACTTTTTAACCGAGTTTGAGTCAATTGAACGAAATATCTGCAACATAAATCCAACAATAAGATAAAGGAATAGACAAATTCGTAATAGTTTGTTCATCTTTTCTGGTTTGAGAAGAATCACATCTACATGTGTTTGTGTATTAATTCGTAACGGATTGTAACTGGAATGGGAAACACTCCTCCCATTCTCCCTCAATAATATGTAAACTTGCTCTTAAGAGTAATCCCAATCCCGCAGATTACACCACTATAGCAGTTGAAAGGTCTCAATGTAGTTTCAATAGCCAATTAACATGCTGTTACCTGAACATGCCAATTTTCGGGGTCGTTCTCACTGGTGCAGGTAGCTTCAGACAATCCAATGATGTCTGGAATCCTTTCTAGCCTGAGTAAAGCATCATCATACAAGTTTCTCTTCAATTTTGACATTCCATGTGGTTTTGAAGCCTTTAACCAGCGCTCTTCAAAGTTGGTCAGAACATCATATGCCGCGGGACCATCAATTCTAGAGTGCAAGTCATGCCATGGCTCTCTTGGACAACCAGCGAGAGTACCCTGTTCAAGGTCATAATCCGAGCTTAAATATCAAAATATAGGTTGACTTCATTACCGAAGCAAGGAAATCATCATTTGCTTTAAGTACGAACTTCTTGACCATATCGATCTAAATCCCGCTAGGAATTTCTGGTGCTTAATTCCTATATTAAGCATGATAATGGTCTATGCAATTTGTAATATAACTGTATTACTGTTAAAATACCTTTCTGCCTGTTCAACGAATATACTGTTCCAAAGACAGCAAATAAAACTATTCAAAGACAATCTTCAAGACTCTTACGATGAATTTTCCTCTTACAATCTTACATCTATCAATGCATTACTATCCCACGTACAATCTCACGACATGCTAAGTTTCCAGATATTACATCTGAGGTTTTTCCAAAAAAAAAAAAAAAAAAAAAAAAATTATTCTCTCAGTAGGCCAGTCTTTCCATCCATATAAAGTTATTTCTAACATTTAAAAGTTGTTTTTTAGAGCACGGGGTATATATATCCCCAAGTTAACTAACTGTTAAATGTCTTCAAGCTCCATCAAACCAAATTAAGAAATCATTTTTTCACATGTAAAATTCTTATGCATAAAGCTCCTCCAAAATGTGCCATTATAAAGCAAAACAAGGAGTTCAGTAAATACCGTGAAAGTAGGGTTGTGAAAATCATCCTTATGTGTTGTTTGCAATGTCCTAAAGAGAGGATGATGAGGAGTATCATAACGCCCATCACACAAATCGAGCCCTCCGACAAAAGCTACGATTTTTCTTCTGTTGTTACCAGCATCGGCATCAACAATTACAGTTTTCTGATGGTGAGTATAAATTGTCTCAACTTCCTGAGGATTCAAATGTAATAAATCAATACAGTGCAAAATTCCACATCAAAGGCTAAAAGCAGACAAGTAAAACAATAACAGAACTCCAACACAGGCCACAATTTAGCTAACTCTGATTCATGGAGCCTAGATCCCGGATAATATTCGTTGTCAAAAGGTAGACATGACAGCACAAACAAGTAGATGTGCATTTCCATGTTTTTGGAAGTGCATTATATAAGAATTTGAGCCAACCTCCCACATAGCACTCTCGGAAATAATTAAAGGAATGTCCAAATTTCCGCATATGTTCAGGGATATACTAGTAACCTCGGTAACAGTAATGAGACATGGCAAACACAAAGACCTAAAGCCAAGTGGTGATCGTCCTGGCTTAATCGTGCTATATTGGCTTAAAGTTTGGAGCTCACTAGAAGAAAATGTAATTTTAAGCATGTGTTTGGTGCACAGGTTTGAATTGAGTTTTTTAGGTTGGATATGAGTTGAATTGTTATGCGTTTCATGCACGGGTTTGAATGGCTGGGGCTAAAAAGTGTAAAAAATTGAAATGTGTAAAAAAGTGTAAAAAATTGTTATGAGTTGAATTGTTATGCGTTTCATGCACGGGTTTGAATGGCTGGGGCTAAAAAGTATAAAAACTTCAAATGTGTTCGGAAAATAAAAAAATGCCAATATTGAGCTTGTTTCGTTCGCCTCGAAATTCTAACCTATATAAAAAAATCATCCCATTTAGACTTTTATACGCAAAGTTATGGACTTTTAAAGTTTGAGTTGCAAAGTTATAATGGTAAACTATGAATGGTTGAAACTGAAAAAAAAAAATAAATAAATAAATTGCATTTGAATGCAATTGGTGCACCAAACGCTTGCTAAGAAAATGTACGAAACTATAATCATTTCCACCAAGGCCTTTGTTGCTTTCACTAATAGTCAGTGATTTCCAAGAAGTGATATCAAATAGAAATTCAAGAAAATGAAAGATAATTTACAAATTTAGGCACGGATAACTCGAAAAAGAAATTTAATAAAAAATAAGTAGAAAGTGAAAACCGAATAGTTTTGTCTAACCCTTTGCTTCATCCAACTATGCCGTTTTCCAGCACTGCGGGGACAGAGTAGAACTTGCACTGATGAGTGCTTGAAAAATCGCCGAGTCTCCTCATCGTGAGTTTGCATGATTCCATCCTGTATTGATTTTTCAGTCGAAGGGAAGAATAAATACAACAGAAACATGTTTAAACAGAAAATACATGGATAAAAATGTCTCGCCAACCCCCTCCCCCCCGCCCCCCCCCCCCCCCCAAAAAAAAAAAAAAACAGAGAGATTATGATGAGAAAATGGAGAAAAATTCACAGGATACTAAACTCATTAAGCTCCCTTAGGAAGACAAAACAAAAGAAATTCTTGCTAACAAAGGAGAGCGCTTCCCACGAAAATACTATGTCTAGCACACTTCGTTAATGAATTCTTTTTCTCCACAATTATCTTTATCCAAGTTATTGATTCTAAACAAAATTACAAACACTTGCATATTAATAAAGCAACAAAGTTGCTTCCATCTTGAGCCACCACAACACGAATCACAATGATCAACTACTAGCATTTTTCTTTTTTTCATTCAAAACAGAAAAGAGATGCTCTTATGAGGATCTAAAACAAATCAAGAAGTTTTAAAATCAAGAAATATAAAGAAATATTAGCTTCAATTAACCACTAAAGAAATGTATACCGTGAAATGGATAAGCAATGCAAAGATCTAAATAAAAGACGAGATACTTACAGTTTTATAACCCAAAATACTCCTTGAAGTCGGGTCATCCCAAATAAGTAGCAAAACTCTCACTCCTTCTTGAGACTTGGACCTCAAAATATCCCCTAGACTGAAATTTGATGCAGGACTAGAATCTCGGACTAGTTTAACAAGGTGCCACACCGACCAACCAGTTATGTAAATTAAACGCCGGGCCTGACGTATTGCATCGAAAATGTCTTGCCAACACTTCCCATTTACAAATGAGAAGCCCCCATCAAGTCTCAATTCTGGAAGACACCCATCCGGAACATGGGCGTCTTGATAAAGAGTAACCCTTCCACCTTTTCTAAGAGGGAAATATGTCCCGGGAACTCCAAAATAATCTGGGCCTGCCCCGACTCCGAAATGGTAAATGCTCAGCTTCTCTATTGGTATGTACTGAATTGAAAGCCGCAAAACAGCACCAGGCTTACAAGGCTTCCCACTACCATTCAAGACAGGGTAAACCCCCTCCACCCGTTCTCCTGAGTATATGTGCTCTACCGGAATTGCCACGACTCCTATAAGCTGTGACCCTACAACATCACTATCTTTAACGACAAAGTGCACTTCTGCAGCGTAATGTGCAACCGGAACATTGAAGTGCTGCTCCCAAACAGGATCCTCAGAATTGCTAATCACATAAGTCCTCCCAATTACAGCATTTGACACTGAGATCGTAACATACGGATCGCTGGTAATCTTATTCTTCATGCGCCCTTCAATTTTGTTGGTCACATTGCCTGGCAACCTTGCAAACATATCCCCGAAAGTTTTGTGAAACATGTCCATGTTCGGGAGATTTTTCGCATCATAGACCCAAATGTCTAAGTTCCCATGTAAAAGCAAAACCTTCAAGGACCCTTTATTCTGCTGTGGCACTATTTGCAAGCTCTGACTATGCTGTGACCCATTGAAGGAGCCCGAATGGGAATACACAGAATGAGTATGTGAACCCACAAAATGACTAGGTGAACCATCCTGATCTGAATAAGTACCATCCAAATTACTCGAAAACGAGCTATTGGGATACCCATAAAACTCCCCCTGCCTGTCATACCTAGCACTTTGAGGCGAACTCGTCCCCACCGCAGGTGCTGGGGGTGATGCAGGGGCAGTCGGGGCGGTTGGGGCAGTTGGGCGATTATCAGACAAATGCACATTGCTCAAAAGATCATCCAAAGGCGGGTAGACCGAAGGGGTAGTAGAAGACACTGATTGGGTATTGAAATCATGATGTGCAGAGTTCCCCACTCCAACATAACCATAACTCTCTTGCCGATGAAGAGGATGATTCGAGAAGCTATTGGCGCGAAGAGGGGCTTGGGGTGATGAGACATCAACAGACGGGTAGTTCACACCGGACGATTGCTCATAGTGAAAACGGCCCGATGATGAGCCATATTGGAAACTGCCATGGTGCTGAAGGGTTGGCTGAGGAGAACTATGAGCTACGGGAGAAGCCGGATAAGGATACGGATATGGAAGAGGACCGGAGTGGGAAGTTGGAGGAGGGTGGTGATAGTCTAAAGGGCCTGAATGTGAGGTTGGAAATGGTGGTTGTGGGTATGTTTGTGATGAGAAAGAATAGTCAGAATTGTATGGATATGGGTATGGATATGGAGCTGGAGCTGGAGGTGGTGGATATGGATCTGAATTGGGAGGTGGGTATTGTGGGGGAGGATTTGGAGGAGTATTATGAGGGTATGCATATGAATTTTGATATGGGTATGAATTTGAAGAGCCATAATTCTCCATTAGTGAAACACTAAAGTAAGGTTCTCCACGACAAGAATTGCATAAACAAATTGTTCACAAAAATTGTCAAATGGCCTTAAACAATACAAGTAATTCTAGTCTAAACACAGAACTTGAAATTGAATTAGATTAACAGTATAAGCTGTGAAATGCAAACAAGAAAAGAGAAAAAAAAAAAAAATTAAAGGAGAAGGAGAAGTATTTAACCTTTCTGGGTATGACGATTTTTGATAGAAAGTGAAAAAAAAAAATTGTGAAAAAAATTGGATTTTGTGTGAAGAAATGACAATTACAAAGGGAGAGATTAAATGGGATTTTCTTAGCGAGAAAGAAAAGTATTGCTTTTATGACAGATAAGCCGAAAAGAGAGAGAGATTTATCAGGGGTACAAGGAGAGAGAAGATTAGAGAAATTACCTTCTGGGGTTTAAGGACGAAAAAATATGTCTACTTTGGAAACTTCAGAGAATGGAAGAAGAAAAAGAAGAGTACTTTCAGAGAGAGAGAGAGAGGAGAGAGAGAGAGAGGAGGACGTTAGTTACAACTTTGCAATCTTCCATGCCTAAACAACATCTCTCCATTCTCACGTATACCGGCATTTCCAGGTATTACCTGTTTTTCTTTATTTTAATATTTTCTGACATTATTCTCATTTGTATTCCAAGTTTTTGTAGTCATTTTCATTTTGCCCCCAATTTAAAAAACTGTCATATAACTATTCTGAATTTTGATTAGTCTCTTCCCTTCGGTTAAAATTTCTGTTAGAAACAAACGTAACGTACCCAAACATAAAGGATAGATATAGATTTTATAATAATTAAACAATGAAAAATGATTAATAAAATATTTGTACCATAAGTTGGTATTGTCTACAAAGTTTTGGGTTAGGGTTTCACAAATGTTGAAATTCTTCTAATTCAGAGGAGATAAAATAGCAAAAAAAAAAAAAAAATTTATTGCAATTCTTCTATTGTTACCATTTGTCATGACGAGAATTTTGATAAACGTGTAAAACAATCTAAAAATTTTGAAGCCGTGAAGTTAATTTTTAAATATCAAGAGACAAAATAAGAATGATGATGTATAATACTGTTGTTATTTAAGTTTGTCATCTTTTGACAACTTACCATTCAAACTTTTATTTTTGACAAGTTATCTTTAAATTTTCTAAATTGTTACAATGTATCTCATTTCTCAAGTTTACATTAAATTCAAGATTTGTATTTGAAAGATTTGAATTAGGATTTTGTACTAGATTGGAAAATTTTTGTTGGAAATAAGATTTTCTGTTTCCATATGAGATATACCTGGGTTTTTCATGATCAATTTAACAAGAAGTTAAGTCAAATAGCATACATTGTAATAATTCAAAAGGTTCAATGAAAAAATTATCAAAATTAAAAACTTAAATGATAAGTTATCAGAATATGATAAGTTTAGAGATAACTAGAGTCAAATACCCTAAAAATGACTTGCGGGAAGTGACGTAATTTAGGTTCTTTACAACAAGAATTGCATAGACAAATTCTTCACAATGAACGAGTTTTCTTTTAGTCGATAATTATCTAAAAATTATAACTTAATGTACCTCACTTATAGATTCATTATAATCCTTCTCCTGAAACTCCCGAGGAAGGTCTGCTTCATTGTCGAAATTGCATGTTCTTCCTTTATGTATGTATATATATATATATATATAAAGTATAGATAGGCATATTCCCATTGTTTATGTGTGAGATCTTATATAATTTCCGCAACTAGTGGACAGGTTCAGACGGTTACCGGTAACATTTTGACTTCCAGGTGGTGCCGACCAATTCAGCCTCACACAACCAAATATATATTCCGAACCTTTATTTATTTATTATTTTTTTTAATCCTTGTGTGCCTTGTTTTCAACTCCTGTCATAGCGCACACGCAAGTTCTCCTTCCAATTTTCAAATGTTGAATGACATTTACTACTTTCTAGAGAAACAAGAAGCTATTGTGAAATTAGGGTAGTTAGTTGGAGTTAGGAGTTTTATAAATTAGAATTACTGAATTAAAATGTGTTTGTTTGAAGTATTAATTAAAAATATATTATAATATAAAAAATAATGTAAAAATTTGAAAAATGTTCTAAAAAGAAGTATGTTGATCTTATTTGATTTCTTTTGTTATTTTGTGTATTTTTTTTAAATATCTTATTTTGACTTAAAATAAAGAAGTAATTAACTTTTAAAGTTTGGAATTTTGAAAATATAAAAGAGAGAAAATAAGATGTAGATCAGAGAGTTTTAGAATTGAGTTGGAAATTTTCAATTGGAATTAATATTCCGAAGGGCTACTTAGGCTATACTAATTAGCTTTTTAGTAAGAAAAGATAAATGATCCCTTGAAAATGATTTCTTTTTAATTCAAGGGCAGGTTTCTTTTTTTTTTTTTTTTTTTTTTAATTGAAAGCGTGTGAATTTTAATGTGTACTGCTCTATCAAGATATCTTGTACGTTTTTTCAACCTTTGATAAAAAATCATATTAAATCAAATAATACTAAATATTTTATTTTTGTCCAATCAAATAATTAAATATTTTTTTATTAGATTAAAATTAAAGAGAGAAAATATGGTTACAGGTAACATACTTTAGTTAGTAATTCTGTAGATGATCGTATCACAACGGGACGAGTTTACTTTTTATAAAAAAAAAAAAAAAAAGAAGGGAATACGAGTAGTCATTCTCATTCATATTTAATTATTTATCTATTCTTTAGGTTAAAAAAAAAAATTTACTAACAAAATTAATAACGAGAGTCTAGTAAGTCCCACATAATATACGAAATTAAAAAAAATAAAGATAATGTCAATTTTTGTATGCTATTAGTATTGATTACTTGTCAAAGAGAATATGAATACAAAATTTACTACATACGATCTTATTAAGTTTCATGTGTTAAGAATTGTTTGATTCAGTAAAATGATATTTTAATAATTACATTGATAAGATACTAACATTGTAAATTTAGTAACCATTAAAAAAAGAATTATATTATTTTTTATTACACCGTCTACTAGACAAGTACACATTAAAATTTACATTCTCGTTATTATGTTCTTTTAACTTCCATTCTTGTTATCACTTACATCATATTTCTTTTTAAATTTATAAACATAATGTAGAGATCGAATCGTTACAA
>JAFMPE010119519.1:10244-21760 GCA_024759925.1 Ficus religiosa | reverse complement strand
TTTCATTTTTGAAAGTGGATGTTTGTAATTGATAGTTATATTACTGTTGTGTGGACTATATATATATATATATATATTATACGTATGATTATACAACTTCAGAAAACGATAATAAACTCAGAAAACGACATCAACTTCAGAACTGACAAGAATAGTACGTAAAGGAAAACAACAAACCGATGAAAACAACACTACAAATTCAAACAATCTCACAACAAGAAGCTGAAGCATCTCAAGAAACGACACCAACAGGAAAGATCTGACAAATAACAATTAATCCACGAGACATTACTAATCAACAGTAAACAAACGACAATAATCTGGCTTTCTAATTGTTTTCATATCATTATTTTCCTATTTAATCATTATATAATGCTAGACCTATCATTATAATTGTATAGTACTTATCATTATATTTTTATAATATGCATATTTATATTACTGTACAACACTAGAATTGTGAAAATTGTTTTCTTCATTGTCTCCGTGTCACTGTTTTCAAAAATTAATATATCTTAAATTTCTCTAAATCGGGAGACATTTACCATAGAAAAAGGATTTTTAATCAGATAATATATATAAATTAAACACGTAAATTAAAAAAGAGAATATAAGAGTTATGGTCAATGGAAAGAAGGTCAACTAAAGGGAAAACTGATTTTATACATGTAAAACAAATTTAAATATGCTGTCAAAAATATTAAAAAAAAATTTCCCTGTTCGAAATCCACTGTATATTCGAACATGGACAAGTCAATGAAACATATAGCTGCAAAATGGATAAGAAAAATAAACGTTAACAAACCAGCAACGGAAGAAGCAACTACCGAGTAGAATATTATTCTGATAATATAGATAACAAAAACATATAGCTGCAAAATGGATAAGGAAAATAAACAAAGTTAGGGTGAGATATTAGGACGTTTATTAACCACAAATTTGTTGTCGTCTAGGTCATATAGTTGGATCCTTTTGTCTCGTGTCATTTGGGTATTCGGGAATCCAGTCTAGTACTCCATAATATATACACACACATATACATATATATAGAGTTTTCTATATTTTTCTTACATATTTTGTGAGTAATGAAGCTAAATGCTAAAGTCGTTTTAAGCATGTTAATATGCAATGAAAATCTCATTATAATAAAACGAAATACATATATTTTTTTTTTTTATATATTAATGTGCTGCAGATTTTAGAACACTGAAGTTGAAAAATATATATATATATATATATATATAAATATCAACAAACAACACAAACTGTAAAAGATAACAATCTGAAAACGACAGAAAATTTTAAACTACGATGATTTTAGAGTCACTCTCTTTGTAACCCACTATCACTAGTTAGTTTTTCTTTTTATCACTTGTTTCCGTTTATCTTAAAAAATATATATATATATTAACTAATAATTAAAAAACCAAACAAACAAACAAAACTCCAAATCATATTTTTACTATTTATATACCACAAACATTCCATAATACATATTTTTCAAGCCATTACACATACAATTTTAATTTTAAAAAGTAAAGAAAATGAATTTGTAACAGGTGACTTCATGCATGAACCACGTTTAGAAAAAATAATATTTCTTTATTTATAAGGAACTAAGTTTATTGTTTTGTAAAGTTTCAATATATGACTCTGAATATTCATTAAAATAAATCTTGTAGTTTTATATTATAAAAAACAAAAAACTAAGAGAAAAAGAAAAGAGTTGTACGCTCCTAACATATTTAAAAATTCAAAGAACATGAAAGAACAAACACTGTAAAACAACATTACAAGAATGAAAATAAATAGTTTAATTGTGATGACTTTTTTGAACTATTAGTGAAAATACAAATGCCACGCATGTGTGTTGAATTGTTAGGATGCTTTATTCTTATTAAAATATTTTTTAGTTTGAACAAATTAGATAGAGACTCAATTATATTAAGGATTATATTTAAGAAGGAAAAAAAAGTTTGAAAAGTATAATTTTTTTTATCTGAAAAAAGAAAAGAAAAGAAAAGAAAAGGAGGAATCAAAACGAGAACATCAAGCAAAACACTTGTTTCGGTTGAAAAACCGAGAACAGCGCTGCCCATTTTGGCAATTGTTATATATGTACAGATAAACACCAACAATTCAATTTTGGAATAAAGATTTTAAGAGTGGAGGTAAAAAGAACATAATAGGGGTGGTAAAGAGTAATATTCTATGTAACAAATGTCAAAAAAAAAAAAAAAAAAAAGAATGTTTCTATATGTTTCATGTATTTTTGGAAAATATGAAGACAAGTTGCAGAAGTAGATGTTAGCAAGTGACAAAGGAAGGGCCGTTTATAAGCATTTTGAAAATGTTTTATTCTGAATCTAAAATAAAAATGGTAACGATTTTAAGATATTTTTTAAAATAGCTTAATTTTGAGATATGAATGATTTTTTTTTTTTTTCTATTCGTTGATTATGTGCCTAACAAACGTTATTTAAAAATCATTTCCAAAATACTTTTATTAAAAACTATGTGTTTTTTTTTTTTTTTCCAAATTGTTTTTTAAACAATGACAAACAAGACTTAAGATGTTTTTATATCTTTCTCTTCTAAATTTAAGAATTCGAACACAAAATAAATACCGATACTTAAACAACTAAATCAATTATCAAAGTAGTTTTGAAAATACAAATAATAAAACAAGAAAGTAAGATGACAGATTTTCAATGAAAAGAATGTGGAAATGATTTCCATTTTCTCTGGTCGACGCCAACGAGCGCCCCCTTTGTGACTGCCACCAACCATGCGCCTACAAAGAGGAAAAGCCGGAAGCAGAGTCAAGAGGAGAAGTCGAGAGCATGGTCAAGAGGGCAGAGTTAAAAAAAAGGCAAAAAAACCAGGAAGTTACCCGAGAAAACGACAATCAATAGTAGTCTATTTCTTTTCTATTTTTGGATAAAATTCAATTAATACATCACCAATAATATTTGGTCAACAAGTCAACAATGTGCATTTTTTATTCCCTAGTGACGCATAATCCCCAAAAGCATACGGCTTACTTCGGCATCTACGGATAGTAAATTTCGACATTTGAATAAGTAAACAAAAGACAAAAAAAGGTGTTATTAGATTATAAGTTTATCTCTATCATTAAGTTATTAAGTTGCTGTGTTGTTTTTATTTGTGAATTGGATGGCTTCTTCAAAATTAGCTTTTGAGATGAATTTTATCTTATGCTTATTTAATATGCTATCAGAGACAGATTTTATGAATAGATCTGGACCCGTCCCATTTGCATGATATGATACTCAAAAGAGATGTTGTTAGATTGTGAATTTATCTCATCATTAAGTTACTGGATTGTTGTGATATTAGTACCTTCTCTCTTTGAACTAGTTTTTGAAGATAAGTTCTACCCAAATTCATTTAACACTATCAAATTGAATGATGTTATTTTAATGTAAAATATTTTATGTGCTAAATTTGATGGGAAACTTCCCACTATGATGGCCAAATAGAAATTAATATAGATAACAAAAACATATAGCTGCAAAATGGATAAGAAAAATAAACAAAGTTATAGTTTGAGAAATTAGGACTTTATTGACCACAAATTTGTTGTCGTCTAGGTCCATATAGTTGGATCCTTTTGTCTCGTGTCATTTGGGTATTCGGGAATCCAGTCTAGGACTCCATAATATATATATATATATATATGCACACACACACGCATATATATATATATAGTTTTCTATATTTTTCTTACATATTTTGTGAGTAATGCTAAATGCTAAAGTCGTTGGAAGCATGCTAATATGCAATGAAAATCTCATTATAAGAATACGAAATGATGACATTTTTAATAGGCCTTTTTGGGGTCCTTGGTTCACAGGTCCACCACACGTGCAATTTGTGGTGACTTGCTTATTTTTCACTTAGACCACATGGTTTTTAACTTGGGGAACATCTGGCCCATTTCCCTTTTTTATTTTTATTTTGTTTTTTTTAATAAATAATTACTCATCTCAAATTGTCCAATTTTGCAACTTATTTTCTTGTATGTTTTATTTCTTCATTTAATATTTTTTTTCTAAATATTTTTATTTATATATATTTGAAACTCTAATACCAGCCTCCCTTTCTAATTGCAAATTTTTAATTTGAATTGAAAATATAAAATGAATATATTTTTGAGAGAGAAAATTAATGCGCTGCATGCAGATTTTAGAACATTAAAATTGAATTTGATTTGAATAATATTTTTTATATTCAACAAGATGTGTCAAACTCGCTACAGGGATTTTATCAGTGCTAAGTTTTATCTTTATTTGATATCACATATGTATATATGTTGATATATATATATATATATAGGTGTTCTTTAAATCTTCGCATAAGGGAATGGAAACAAACACGTGAACATAATGAAGAACGCCAGGAAGAAACCTCAGAAAATGACAAACAACCGTCTGTGTTTTTGTTTTTGTTTTTTGTTTTTTGTTTTTTTTTAATTTTGGATCAAATTAATCCTATTATCAAAATAATATGTGGTCAACAGGTCAGTAATGTGCAAACTTCCTTGGCGCCACATACCCTAATATATACGCCATCACGAGAATACTAATAAATTAATATTCTCCTTTTGTAGTTACGATTATCCGTAGTCCTTAATTTTAGTCAAAACAGTATGCACAAAAAGCATGTATATGGCGTGTCTTAACTTTGAAATATCTTATAATTTTCATCAAAATAATTGTTTTCCTACGTAAACCAAAGAGAATTTCAAAATGTGAGAATGAAAAATAAACCCAACTCACGTAAGATAACGTGCTAGCTCGCATGGGCTGTCCAAAGTTGAAATATCTTTATCCCAAAGAGGACTAGAATATGATTCCAATACATATTCTTGCACGTATTGTTCTTTTCTTCCTTTTTTTAATTCCGAAATAAGAATTTTTTAGCCGTAACTGTAAGTATGCATGAGTACTATAAAGACCCCTCTTTCGCATGGCTTGTGAAGCACTACACTCGTAAATTTCTTTCTTCATCTTCTACTTAACCTACAAACTACTCTTTACCCTATACACTTCCAAATCGATCAATGGCGCCTTCCAAAACTGGTTATGCCTCCGATCATGTCACCGACTTTGTCATAAACAAAGGCAATGGTGCAAAGGGTCTCTCAGAAACTGGCATCAAATCCATCCCCAAACAATATGTCCAGCCTCTTGAAGAGAGGACCATGAACAAGGTCATAGTCGGAGAGTCTATTCCGATCATCGATGTGTCTAACTGGGATGACCCTAAAGTGGCGTCGTCCATCTGGGACGCCGCGGAGAAATGGGGTTTCTTTCAGATTATCAACCATGACGTGCCCATCGAAGTGCTCGATAACGTCAAAGAGGCAACATGCCGGTTCTTTAACTTGCCTGCTGAGGAGAAGAACAAGTATTCTAAAGAGAATACGGTGTCCAATAATGTCCGGTACATGACCAGCTTTATTCCTGAAGTGGAGAAGGCTTTGGAATGGAAAGATTACCTCAGTCTCTTTTACGTTTCTGAGGATGAGGCCTCTAGGCTGTGGCCTTCTGCTTGCAAGTAAGAAAAGATGAAATCTAGACTCAATATTTTATTTGGCACTCCGTTTTGACACACTTTTCAGACCCTATTAAAAAAAAAAAATCTCTTACAAAAATTTCAATTTTCTCTTAGGATCAAAACGGATTTATGCATATGCATACTTATTACTAGTAGAGGGATGACCAGTTAAGGTTCCTCGTGCTTCCAATTCAAATTCAATTTTTACCCACATTACCAGTGGCAATAGCGAAAGTGCACCATTGGTGCCTGCCCTATCCATTGGGAATGTTGGATCCCTGACCATTCCACATGTGGTATTAATAAATTATCATGATTTTGGTGTTACTCGTGAAAAAAAAAAAAAATTATTATTAACTGATTGATAATAGTGAGATCATGGCTGCATTAAAATTTCTTAATCATTTTATATACATTCATGTGAATAAATTTATCTTATCATCTCTTTCAGGGATCAAGTGTTGGAATACATGAACAAGAGCGAGAAGGTTATAAGCCAACTTTTAAGAGTGCTAATGAAGGGGCTAAATGTGACAGAAATAGACAGTGAAAAAGAGAAGCTTATCTCGGGTTCAAGGAGGATTAACCTGAATTACTATCCTATTTGTCCAAATCCGGAGCTCACTGTCGGAGTTGGTCGCCACTCTGATGTCTCCACACTTACCGTTCTCCTTCAAGACGACATCGGTGGGCTTTACGTGCGGGTAGAGGCTAGAGACAGTTGGGTTCATGTCCCCCCAGTAGAAGGGTCTCTTGTTATAAACATCGGTGATGCACTGCAAATATTCAGCAACGGACGATACAGAAGCATTGAGCATAGAGTCACAGCCAATGGAGAAAGTAACAGGATCTCTGTTCCAATATTCGTCAACCCAAGGCCAACCGATATCATCGCTCCCTTGCCTGAAGTGCTTGCCAGTACCGGAGAGGAACCGATCTATAAAACGGTTCTGTACTCGGACTACGTCAAGCATTTCTACAGGAAGGCCCACGATGGAAAGCTTACCATTGATTTTGCGAAGAAATAATGTTTTTCTGTGTATGTTCTGAAAAGAATAAATGTGCTTCTATAGATAATGAAATAAATAAAAACAAGCACAGATGTTTAAAGATGTAAGGTTATTACTGAATAAAGTTAATTATTTTCTGATCCGGAGACATTTTTCTCACCTCTTGAGTTTATGTACTTTCATTACGTCAGAATTTAAGATTGGGATGCTTTCTGTTTTTGATTTTGTTTGAATGGATGTTTTGTAATTGATGTTTATATTTCCGTCGTTTGGACCATAACATATACATAAATTTTATGCATATTACCCGACTGAGCAAACCAACTAAGCGCATAATATTTGTAAGTACCCCAATAAACTAAAGATATAACAAAGTATCTTTGAGATCGGTCACGTTTCAAAATACAAGTTACGGCTAACTTTTTTGAGATTGGTCTCCGGTCACAGGGGTTCCATCTTTGCTTCAATAGGGTTGCCTTTGCTAGGGTTCATGTTTTATCTTTTTAGCTTCTTCTGTTCTTTTCAATTTTTTGCATTTTTTTTTCTTCTTTTTCTATTAATAAAACAATGGGATAGGTGAGTGAAGAGGGTACTAAGAGGTGCCGACATGGTAGGGATACCTGGGTGTACTTACTGATATTTGTTACCATCATTTACTCAAATATATATATATATGACAACTCTAAAAATAGAGTTGTTTTAGCATTTTTAAGGTTATATTTCTACTATAATCTTAGTAATTTATATTAATTTTTTCCCTTATTTATTATGTTGTCCCAAGTGTGTTAATAGGGTTAAAGTAGCAATATGGAGCTAAAATATGATAAAAAGGACTTAAAATAGCAAAAGAAAATTTGGAGCCAACGTCGACCACTAGTGTAAGTATCCACGTGCGATCACTCGCTCGTTTTGGCTGTTAGATCTACGAGGAATAGCCCAGGATCGCTAGTTCGTGAGACTTGCCCAGCCAAGTGCGTCTAAATGCGCGTGTCAGCAACCAGGGGCATTGCCGGATCCGGTGTGGCGTGTCGTAGGAACTCCACATGGGCCTGCGAGCTCCAGCCAACGACAGCCCGCCACATGTCCCTGCTCCAATTGCTCCCAACCGAAGCTCGCCACATGTCCGTGTAGGTCCCATAGGCTGCAGCTTGGTGTAAGATTTGCTACAGCAGAAAAAGAAAAGAAAAGAAAAGAAAATGAAAAAGGAAAATTTGAGAGGTAGTGGGTTGGAGGCTATTAATATGAGTCTAAGGGTCCCGTGCAAAGAAGCCGAAAACCAAAGAAGAAAAAGGAAAAAAACAATATTTTAAGTTTTAACGTTTAACTTTTTACAAAATTAAATAGAGATTATCTTAAATTATCAAGAGAAGAGTGAGAAGAAATTTAGAAGAAGACTTTGGAGACTTGTGACATCTTCAAACTTAGTTTTCTTGCTTTATTTTTTTATCTTTTTATTTATATAATTTGAGAATGATTGAATCATTATTTTGTAAACTTCTATTATATTTATAAAGTAATTTTCTTTATAGGGATATGATATATCCGGATTATGATTATTTGAGTTTTTCTATTTTTAATTTATTGATGTTCTATTTCAGTTCTATGTTAAGTATTTTAATCTGTGCTCAATTCTTGTGAATTTCTGGTCAATTTTTACATAATTTGGTATTTGATTTGAGACTGAGAAATGATAATTGAATAAACTCTTGTTTAATCTATTATGAGTTGTTATCTATTAGAAATAGTTATGAAATTTATGTATCATCATGAATTTCTGATTCTTAATAAATTATGATAAGTTGTTTAAGACCGAGAGGTGATAAGACTTATTATAATGAATTCAAGATTGGGATGCTTCCCCCCCCCCCTATGGAATGGATGTTTTGTAATTGATGTTTATATTGCTGCCGTTTGGACTATAACATATACATGAATTTTATACTTATTACCCGACTGAGCTAACCAACTAAGCGCATAATATTGACAAGTACCCCAGTAAACTAAAGATATTGGTCACATTTCAAGATACGAGTTATGGCCTACTTCTTTGAAATTGGTCTCTGATTACAGGGGGTTCATCTTTGTTTCAATAGGGTTGCTTCTGTTAGGGTTTTGTTTTATCTTTTTTAACTTCTTCTGTTCTTTTCAATTTTTTGCTTTTTTTTTTTCTTCTTCTTTCTCTATTAATAAAACATTGGGATAAGTAAGTGAAGAGAATAGTACGGGATGCTGACCCGGTAGGGATGCCTCGGTAGGGATGAATTCGAACACAAAACAAATACTGACACTTAAACAACTAAATTAATTATCAAAATAGTTTTGAAAATACAAATAATAAAACAAGAAAGTAAGATGACAGATTTTAAATTAAAAGAATGTGGAAATGATTTCCATTTTCTCTGGTCGACACTAACGAGCGCCCCCTTGTGACTGCCACCAACCATTCGCCTACAAAGAGGAAAAGTCGGAAGCAGAGTCAAGAGGAAAAGTCGAGAGCATAGTCAAGAGGACAGAGTTAAAAAAAGGCAAAAAAACCAGGAAGTTACCCTAGAAAACGACAAACAATAGTAGTCTATTTTTTTTTTCTATTTTTGGATAAAATTCGATTAATACATCACCAATAATATTTGGTCAAGTCAACAATGTGCAATCTTTCCTTGGTGTGACAGATAAATCAATATCATACACGCAACAGTGAAATTACTAGTTAAATAATAGTCGCCTTTGAAGTTAAGCTGCTCTTTGTAGTCCTCAATTTTTATTCCCTAGTGATGCATACGGCTTACTAGAGCATCGACGGATAATAAATTTCGACATTTGAATAAGTAGATCAAAAAAAGGAAAAAAAAAAAAAGTCTAATTAGATTATAATCTTATCCCTATCATTAAACTGTTAAATTGTTGTGTTGTTTTTATTTGTAAATTGGACGTCTTCTTTTAAATTAACTTCTGAGATGAATTCTATCTTAATAAGCTCATTTAAAATGCTCTCAGAGGTGGATTTTACAAGTGGATTTGGACCCGTCCCCTTTGCCTTACATGAAACTCGTAAGGAATGATGTTAAATTGTGAATTTATCACATCATTAAGTTATAAGGTTGTTTTGATGTTAGTACCCTCTCTCTTTGAACTAACTTTTGAAGATGAGTTCTACCTAAATTCATTTAACACTATCTAATTGAATGAAGTTATTTTAATGTAAAATATTCTATGTGCTAAATTTGTTGCGAAACTTCCCACTAAGCATAGCCAAATAGTTTAGCTGTGGTGACTTTTTTGAACTATTAAAAGATACTAATGAAAAAAAAAAAAAGAAGAAAAAAACACACATGCATAGTATGTATTGAATTTTTTGCATGCTTTATTCTTATTGAAATATTTTTTTGTAAGAACAAATTAGATAGAAACTCAACTATATTAAGGATTCTATTTGAGAAGGAAAAAAATGTTTGAGAAGTAGCATTTTTTTATCTGAAAAAAAAAGGAGCTTTTGTTTTTGTTTTTCTTTTCCCCCTTAAAAGGACCATATTTGAGAAAATAATCCTAGTAATAACTAAGAAGAAAAAAGTACTGTTTAAGGTCATATTTAATTTAACAATATTTTATCTGATTATAATTGAACATTTATGTGGGGACATCTTTGAGAATATTTGTTTTAATAGTTAAAAATCAAGAGAAAAAAATATTTCAAATAGAGATATTTGAAATAAACTTTTAAGAAATCAAATTTTTGGGGAAATCAAAAAGACAAAAAAAAAACAAAAAACAAAAAAAAAACAAAAAAACAAAACAAAACAAAACAAAACAAAAAACAAAAAACAAAAAAACAAAACAAAAACAAAAGGAAGGAGACGGACCAAAAAGAAGATAGAAAAGAGAAGGAAAACTACTTGGTTGAAAAATGAGCGTATCAAGCAAAAAACTTGTTTTGGTTGAAAAACCGTGAACAATATTGCCCATTTGACAATTGTTATATATGTATAGATAAACACCAACAATTCTATTCTGGAACAAAAAAGTCAAGAATGGATGTAAAAGGAGCATACCAGGGGTGGGGAAGAATAATATTCTTTGTAATAAAATGACCCAAAAAAAAAAAAGAGATAGTTTTTTTTTTAAATTTATTTTAGGAAAATACGAAGACAAGTTGCAGAAGTAGAAGTTAGCAAGTGACAAGGTAAGGGCTGTTTATAAGTATTTTGGAAATGTTTTTGTTCTCAATATTAAATAAAAATGAGAATAATTTTGAAATATTTTTCAAAATTTTGTTTGATTGTGTTTCTAGAAAAATTAGTTTGAGTACACGAAAAAAATAAAATTGTGTGTGGGTATTTATGAAAGTGTTTATTGAGTGTATATGCAATAGAAAATGAAAATAAAATTGACAAATAACTTTATTTTGTTTTTCATTCACTAATAAAAAAATGACAACGATTTTTTGTTTTTATTTCTACTAGCTGATTTTATGCAAAACAACTGCTACTTTAAAATCATTTCCAAAACACTTTTATTGAAAACCATGACTTTCCTTTCCAAATCCTTTTCAAAACAATACCAAATGGGACTTAAGTAGTTCTAACCTTTCTCTCATCTAAATTTAAGAATTTGAACACAAAATAAATACTAATACTTAAACAATCGAATGAGTTATCAAAAATAGTTCGGAAAAGACGACTAATAGATTAAAATAAGAAAAATTCGATCGATAAAGATTTGAAATTAAAAGAACGTGGACATGAATATCCACATTCTCCTGGTCGACACTGACGAGCGCCTCCATTAAGACTGCCACCAACCATGGGTCTACAACGAGGAAAAGTCGAGAGTACAGAGTTTAAAAAAGGCAAAAACGAGGAAGTTACCTTTGAAAACGACAAACAATACTAGTCTCCTTTTTTTCTATTTTTAAATAAAAATCCAATT
>JAFMPE010119501.1:505-12024 GCA_024759925.1 Ficus religiosa | reverse complement strand
GGGGGGGGGAGAGATAGGTGAGTGGGATGGGGGATTTTTTTTGGATTTTTTTGTTTCTTTTGTGTGACGGGAAAGGAAGTGGAGAGAGAGTGTGTGAGGAGGAGAGGAAAAAAAAGATTTTTTTGTATTAATATTTATTTTATATAAATTTTTAAAATGTATAAAAATGATAAAATGATTGAGTACAAATAGTAGATACAACTGTTGAAAAGAAAGAGTTTGACAAGAGCATGTATGTACGTTTTTGAAGATGTGGTGGTAGTTAAAAAAAATATGGTGTCTAGATATGTGTCAAAAAAAAAAAAACATAGATATCATGTCTAATATATATATATTTTTTTTTTTTTCTAAATTACTACGCGAACTGAAAAGTAAGAAACTTTTATCTGAGATTAAAAGGAAGAAGATAATCAGTAATTAGTATCTAATAAAATATTAGATAGAATTTATGAATTAAGTAAATAATGAGTGAATAGCTGTATGATACACAAGTTTGAATGAGGAAAAAAAAAACATTTGCCAAACTAACAAACAAATGGAGATTTTTTTAAAGGAAATTCACCTTAAAGTGATGAGAATGACCTCGTTGTTGTTTGCAAGTAGTTCTGCAAAAAAAAATAAAACAAAAGAAAATAAATAAATAAATAAATAAAACTTTTAAAAGAATTATAATTTATCTAAAAAGCAGAAATTTATGATAGAAGCGTAAATTGAAAAGCAGCAATAAAAAAAATAATACCTTTTCATTACATCAACGATTATTATTTTATATTCTTGTACTCAAGCAGCAATTTTAGAACAGTTTACCAAAGTTAAAACTTCATTGTAAACAACATTCTTAGTACATTGAGCATGAAGTTGATCATTAGAAGTTGGTTTCACAAGAATCTTGATAGATTTGCTTGTTTTTGCTCTAGACAATGCAACATATAGCTGTCCATGTGAGAACACAGGTTCTGGAAGATATAATCCAACAAAATCTAAAGTCTGTCCTTGTGATTTATTAATTGTCATTGCAAAACATGGACGAATTGGGAATTGTGTTCTTTTAAATGGAAATGGACTTTTATCATTTTCAAGTGGTACAAAGGGTATCCTAGGCAAGAAAACTCTTTTCCCACGATGTTCGCCTACAGCAATTTCAGCATCAATAACATTACGTTCAAATCTTCGACAAATCAATCTGGTTCCATTACATAACCCCTCAGAAGGATTAATATTTCGTAGCAACATAACAGGACAATTTTCTTTTAATATTAGTTCGTGAGGTGGTATACCATTTGGTGTCAAAATATTCAAGAAATCTTCTTGCACACTTTGTTCAGTTTTATCAAGGAGCTCATCAAAGCTAAAATACCTGAAAGTGACACCTGGAAAACATTCAATTAATATATTATTTATCTTATCGACGTAGTCATTTTTCGGGGTTAATATGACACGATTAATTATGGAGTCTAATTTATTTGCAAAATCATGCAGATTTGGAAATACAATATCAATCAAATTATTCAATGACAAAATATCATCTTCAAAAGGTACTATCATATTGGGTAAATGCATTCCATTACCGATTTGAAGCAAATAATCTGAGAATGATGGATCTGTAATGGCTCTCATATTTTGAACTAATGTGATTTTGACAAATGATGGCCATAGATAAGAATTTACCAAGCTTGCTCCAATGATTTCTTCCTTTGTTCCTCTTGGTCGAACAGGTAAAACCTGACGAAAATCTCCACCCAAAACAACTACTTTTCCACCAAATAATAAATCAGATTCATTAACATCTTGCAACATTTTGTCTAAAGCTTCTACGGTTTGTCGACTCACCATTGGGGCTTCATCCCATAAGATTAATTTTGTGACCTGAAAAAGATTAGCCAAAGCTGATTGCTTGCTAATAGAGCAAATGATATTTTCATTCATTTCAAGAGGGATTTTAAATCTTGAATGTGCAGTTCGCCCGCCTGGTAATATAGCAGCAGCGACCCCTGATGAAGCTGTTGCAAGAGCAATTGATTTATTTGATCTAATAGCAGCAAGTAGTGCACGATATAAGTAAGTTTTTCCTGTTCCACCAGGACCATCGATAAAAAACATTCCTGCTTTTTTAGCAAAAACTTTTTCTAAAATCATATCATATGCAATCTTTTGTTCTTTGTTCAGACTATTTACAGATGATATATCTAAGTCAGAAACAATTATTCTTAATTCTTCATCCATTATTTTAGCTAACTTTTCATCATCTCTTAGATTGACATCATAATCGACAATTCCATAGTCATTAACATTTTTGCCTATTGATTCCAAAACAGAATTTATGAATTGTAATGTTTTAAGCTCTGCCTCTTGTAAAACCATACCATTCCTTGTATAGTCTTCACATAGAAACTCTCTAAATTGGTTCCATAAGCTCTTTGGTTCATCGGGACAACAAAATGCAAGTATTGTGGCAAATAAGCGACGTAATGAACATGGCATCTGGTACAAAGAAGCTTCTTGTAAGCATAATTGAGAGTTATTATCTCCATTTAATAATCCATGCAACAATGCAGCTTCACGAAAAGATGAAGTTGAGAAACCATTGACAACCTTTAAGTTTTCAAATGATGTAGCTCCCTTGATATGGTTTAGTAACAATCTTAAATAATATCTCTCACCTTGTGTAGGATTCGTTGTTACGATTCGACCAATCACATTACCTTTCTTTCTAGGAGTCCAAAGTTTGTGTTTTTTATCCCACACAAAATGTTCTGGAAATTCTTTGTATAGTAATGTTCTAGCCTTTTCGTTCTTCACATTCATTTCAAAATATTCAATTAACATTGTTTTACATGTATCATCCCTTGTAATTACTTTTGTGAGGTCATCTGATTTTTTATACGTAATGAACTGATTATTTTGAAGATGTAATTGCAATGAGATAACTGAAGGATAAATTTCACACAGAATAAAACCATATATTCTCCACATTGCTTCGGGAGGAGAGATCCATCTAGCAGACTGAAACTTTTGGATCTCATCAAAATCACATATTTGATCATTAGGATTCACAAAAAAACTAATTCGATCATGTCCTTTGTAAACATATTTATACAGGTATTTAACAGCCTTAATAGTTGAACAAATTTCTACATTAATATGGCAATCAAATTTTGCTAATAAATAAGGATTATATGGCACAACCCATCTATTATCTAAATATTGGCCTCTGACCTTAAACTTTTTATTATCATCACGGCGTCTATATTTAGGGTAAGAATCTTCACCAAAAGATGTTTCTGAAGCATAAGCTTTCGGATAATGACTTCTACATTTTCCATTTTTTTCCATGCAAACATTTTTAGGATTTAAAATACCACAAGGACCGTGCATCATGTGTTTTAGAACAACAGAGTAAAGATATGGATACATATTCTCATTGGGAATTTCAGCACAAACAATCTTATCAAAATATTCTGGAGAAATGATTTTTGAGCTTGATTTCAAAATTATTAGGAAGTGAGCATGTGGAAGTCCTCTTTTTTGAAATTCTATCACATATATATATGCAGCTACAGGACCAAATATCTGTTTTTTAAATAAATCAATTTTCAGCTCTTCTAATTTCGCTCTAAATATTCGAGCGACTAAGTCTGGTCTATTTTGAACCTCATCATTGTTTCCTAGTTCCTGTTTTATTTCAAGCCAATTTGGGTTGCATGTTATTGTTAAAAATACATCTGGTTTCCCAAATCTTTGAACTAATGCCATAGCATCCATATATCTTTTTTGCATATCCCTAGGACCACCAGTAAAAGATGAGGGTAAAATAATTCTTCGACCTATTTTGTGACCTCTATTTTCACCAATTTCAATGCTATCAATTATACCTTGGTAAAGTTCAGCACGAATATCTGCTTGTTTATTACGAAAGTAATCTAATCTAGAAGTCTCAAGTTTTACATACATATCAACCACATATTGTTGTAAGAGTCGACCAGAATGTAACAAAATAGATTTATGTGAAGATCTTATTTGTAATTTATAGCAATAATATTCGCGGCAAGATACTTGTTGTCTTTTCCTCTTCTTTTGTAAAACTGAAAACAGAAAAAAAAATATATATATATATATATATATTAAAAATTGAAGACATATAAACCTAATATAAACAACGAATTAAATAAAGATCAAGTTATTTACCTTGTGTCTCGTTCTCTATTAACTGTGTGACAGAGACAACTTGATGTGCGTCAATTAAATCTTCATTTTCTAAAGAAGATTGATTTTTGTGTTTGTTTACTCTTTCGATACCCTCATGCCAACCAGTATCACCATGTGGAAATAGTAGTGGGTATTGAAGAGGATCACAGCACCCAAAATAATATTGGACTCGATGTGCATCACCAGAATGACAATACACAGTTATATCACGAGCCCTATCATTTGCAGAAGGGTCGTCATCTACCCAAATTGCAGCAATTTGGGATGATGAAGGTGCATTATAAACTCTTTGATCAAGTCCAGAGTCACATTTTATTTGGATATTATGGTTGGTTAAGTTAGCAACATTACTTAAACTTCGAAAAAACTTAGAATAAGGATTAATTTTGAGTATATCAATGATCTTTTGGAGGATTGATGGAGCTAATTTGTTTGAAACTTTTAAACGATTCTCTAATTCATGTTCAGTATCATAAAAATACAATTGCAGGTAAGAAGGACAACTATCCAATGGAAGCAACTCATTTATGTAATGATAAACTTGTCCTTGAATCCTAAAGGTGTATACACCTTTGTTTCTTTTGCATAAATCCTTGTCATATTTGACACCAAAAGATGTAAAAGCAAAATTCGAATTGTAAGTTCGAATGTATGTTTTGAATTCTAATGATTCAGCTGATTTTGACGTAAATAGCTCATACATTTCCTCAGGTGACTCATTTATTTTTAATCTAATTTCCCCATTTGCACAACAAAAGGTGTTGGTTTCATTTGAAAATTTCTTTGCTCCACAATAAGCACAAATTGTTGGCAATGGTAAAATATAAGCATTTATTGGCATATTTTCCAAGTCGAATGTTGCACTGCGTCGGTCACATTTTGTCAAGTTTGTCTCTAAAATGATTGTCCCTGTAGGTTTTAGATTACCACTTAAGAATTCTAATTCATTATTTTAATCATTAAACCCTACTAAAAGTTTACAATAGCAATTAAAAAATAATAAAAAATCATAAATTAAATGGAAAAATTGTTCTGCTAGTATTGATAACTGCTTACCTTTTTTATTAGTGACCTCATATTCATTCTCATCATGTGCTTCAGAAGTATTCGATCCACTTCCTATGACATTTTGCTGATCTGCAACTTTCAGTAAATCACACTTTTATTTACAATAAGGGAAGAATGTATAATTAGTATAGATTTTATTGAAAATGAAAGACTAAATTCTCGTTTGTCAATTTTGTAGTATAGAAAAAGGTTATGTTATTGTTTTTCATGGGGGAAAAAAAAAATCAAAGCATATATATGTACCTTCTTCATTTCCAAGAGCTTCATGTATAAGTACATCTTTAGGCGTAATTTGTAAACATTTTGCATTGGTTTTCCTTCGAATTTGATTACTTTCATTCACTCTTTTCTTTGCATACAACTCTCTTCGACGTTGATTTCGAAATTCCCTATTTTGCTCATTCAAGTCTTTACGACGTTTATTTGTTGAATCTTTACTGCCTTGATTTACTCCATTTAGCCCTGGAACATCAGTTGTTATGAAGTTCTCATCCATCGAATCTTGAATTACACTATACAAAAATTAAAACATTGCAATAAGGAAAAAATGATTGGAAAAAGAAAACTAAAAATGTTTATTAACAGACATAAAAAAAATTATATATAATATATATATGCACAGTATTCTAAACACTTAGGCTCTTTTTAGAGGGTTTTCTCATCTCTTAACCAAGACTGGAAAGAAGATCTAGAAAGAGAAAGATTATTGGTGTAAGTAAGGAGTGAAAAACAAGCGAGAGAAATAGGAGGGAGACACAGAGAAAAATCCATATGGCGAGAGGAAGGGTAGAGCTGAAGAGAATTGAGAACAAAATCAACAACCAAGTGACATTTCTCAAGAAAAGAAATGGGCTTCTCAAGAAGGCTTATGAGCTCTCAGGTCTATGTAAAACATTTAAAAAAACAAAAACAAAAAACAAACTCCCAGATTGAAGAACCCCAAATTTACATAAAAAAAACCCTAAATTTCCAACCAAAAAAAAATTCAAAAGAAATCAGAAAACAGAAACAAAAAAAAATTTCACTAACTCACGAAGAACCCACGGCAAGCCCGGATTCACCACGAAGAGAGATCGCGATCCAAGGAAGGGAGAGCGAGAAAGAGATGGCGGCGATCAAATGGCTGAGGGAGGGGAGAGAGAGTGGCGCGAAATGAGAGAGAAGAGATAGAAAGATAGAGGAAGAGAGAAAGAGATGGCTGAGAGAGGACAGAGAGTGGGCCGGATGAAAATAGGGGGGGGAGAGGAGAGAGATAAAAATTGTGAGAGAGAGAGAGAGAGAACAGAAGAATAAAAACAATAAAAAAATAAAACAAATCAGCTTTTTCAATCAGCTTTTTCAGGAAGAAGAACACGGAAAGAAGGAGAAAAGTCAAAAAAGAAGCAACTGAAACGGTGCGTTTTTGCATACGAAAAATGAACAGTGGAGGCAACATCCACTCTTTTAATATAGTTAAGATATATGATTTTTTTTTAAATCTCCTCGTTGAACGTGGCTACAGTTCTCTCATTCTCTCCACTCAATTTGTTTTCTTCTATCAAAAAAAGGGCGCTGCAGTTGGCACGCGCAAGAGGAGAAAAGAAAAGGGAAAAAGAAAAAGTAAAGCAAATTAAAAAAAAAAAAAAAAAAAAGTGAAAGGAAGAGAAGGGGGGAGGCGGTGCGGTGTTGAAGGCCGAGATCTCTAAGGAGAAAGCAGCTGTGGATCATGGTTCAAAGGAGAAAACGTTCTTGTTAAATTGGTGAGTCATGGTTCATATGTCTCTCCATAATATTCATAATATTCCAAAAAAAAAAAAAAATCTCTTTTAAGTGTTTTTATGATTCCATGAAATTCTTGCAGCTCCTTTTTTGGACACTGAACATTGCTTCTTGTTGTCGACCAATTGATGAATCTGATTCTCTGTAAAAATTTGTGAAAACAACCTCTGTTATTTTTACGTTATATATTTATTTATTATCTAAAATTAATTTTTGTCTTCATCATTATTTATTACAGATCTGATTTGTGATAACAGCAGCAGCAAGCCATGGAACGTTCAGCAAAGGTATAAGCTCAATCCCATCTCATTCTCATCTCAATCTAACTTTGTGTTTGTCAATTTTTTTTTTTAGGTCCAGTAAATATATATATACATATATAATAATAACAATAATTTTAAATTTTTTCTCTCTCTCTCTCTTTTTTTTTTTGTTTTTAAAGAATTGATTGTTACAATAAAACTAAAAAAATCAAAATCAGTGCGTGATTTAATGATATTTGATGATGTGTTATTACAGGTTAAGTAACTGATTCTATAAATATTTTTTAAATAAAATTTATTTTGAAGAGAGGGATTTTTTTTCTTCATTTCAATTTAATTTTTTTTTGTTACATTAGTTTTTAACAAATTTCTTTTGAAACACCCCGAGTATATTACTTTCTTTCTTTCTATCTTCTATGAAAACGAAAAATTTTCATCTATCCTAAGCTCCTTCATGGCACTCCAAACAAAAGAAATTTGTAAGAAAGCGTTATAAGTTATTTCCTGAAAAGAAATAATGTAGTAATGCGCAATCGATTAGATTTGAAGGGAATATTTATCTAGTCAAATTCATATATATATATATATATATATGTATATTGTATCATGGACTACTTATTTAATAAGTGGGTTTCTTTGTTGTTCCTTAAAAGAAAAGAAAAAAAAAGTTTCATTTATTGATAAATCAATCAAATTGTTTTTTCTTGTCCGACTTCTGAAAACTTTGTGGATATTCAGAACTCAAAACAATTGATTCTAAATGGTGGGGGCAAAAAAGTTTATTGAAAGTGAAAAAGAAATACCATCAAAGTCAAAGTGTTATATGTGATGAGCTTTTTTTTAAACTCTTTTAACACTGGTATAATTAACTCTGGCTGTCTTCAAATTAATTTTCTTTTGATCTATATGGTTAATCCTTACTTAATTAAATTTTTATTTATTTGAGATTTTAAATATGAAATAATGTATATTTATAAATGAAATGTTGGTGCCAAGTGAAATTTTTTAGAAAAATGTTAATAAATTTTATAATTTCAAAATTTCAAGGGGGGTAAATTAGGTACTTAATTGAAAAAGTTTATGGAATAGGGGTATTAAATTGAAGGAATCCATGGGGCCACTGGGCGCAGCTGCCCCCGGACCGAATGTGGCTCCGCCACCGATTGTACATAATCCTTCAAGCTTTTTGGTATGCTTTTTCTTTTTTTCTTCAATTAGCGTTTAATGTTTAATACCTATTGTCTGTAATTATTTCACAGAAAAAAAATCCCAATCCACGGATAACTGAGCTTTTGAGAAATTTTCTAAGGGACGTCCATAAACACGTAAGTTATCATTCATGTACAGCAGCTTTAAGTAACTATGTTAAATGTCAACTTTAGAGATATATAGCTCATTATTAATATACATATGTAGAGTATAAAGTTAAAACTTCTAAACATCGAAAAACCATAAAAGGAAAGACACGGACAAGCAGTGTGTTGAAAGGAAGAGATTTAGAACAAAGCAAAATTTGAAATGTTTTGGAGGAATGGACTATTTCTATTACTAAATTTCTTGGCTTAATATACAAAATGGGAGAAACCACTCCTATTTATGTAGTGTTCACAAGGGGTTCTAGAAATACAAATAGATACATATCCCACGATCACTATAATTAATTTTAACAACCATTTATGTAGTGTCCAACTGCTTGAGTTATTACAATGAACTCTCTTGAAAAAGTACCCTCTAGAGTATGGAATAACAAATTTGGATTGGACACAACTGTCATTAACTCAATAGTACGCCCAAAATAAGCCAATTAGTTAGTAGGTCAAAAATCAAGTATGTTATCATGTTACGTTTCTTTCTTTTCATTTGGAGCTTGTTTGGGTTCTGTTTCCGGACGGCATTTTGCCTTCTTAACTCCAAAACTCTAAAATTTACAACTCACTTTTCTTTCTCTTTTATTTTTAAGAAACTCAAATTTTACTCAAATTTTAAAAGTTCTTAACTTTTTTATTTTATATCGAAATGAGATGATTATTGTGTCAAAATGCTCATAACGACGAGACGAATGAAACAATATTCATTTTGTAGATTTTTTTTTTTTCCAAATACGTTTTAAATTTTTGCACTATTTTTTACATCACAGTTCATTTTCAATTTATTATTCAACCAAACACACATTTTCAAACCAACCTCCAAAACTCCGTCTCTAAAAGTCCTCCCAAATAGGCCCTTTAATTACTAAATTATACCACTTCTTACTTTATGGGTTCCTTTATCTTCTTTGTTAGAAATCAGTCATGCACCATTTGCGCATAGTAAACAAAATTCTTTGCTAACCAGACGACAGATCCAGTAAGAAGAATATTAAGTAAGCTTGTTAATAAGGAAATTGAACAAATTCTATATTCTCATACATTGATGGGGAAAAACAAACAAACAAACTTTTAATTTAAAAAAGTTACAAGAGTTATATAAGTTTTCTACGTCTTAATAGCTCGCTATCTTCATTACCTTAGAGAATCAATTTTGTATTGCTATATTTATATGTGAGAAATTCTTTTAATCAGCTTCAAGAAGAAAGGACGTCTACATCCGATGAAAATCAGCTGCTGATAGGTAAAATGTTAGTGTTTTTATCAAAGGAAATTGGAAAAGGCAATTTTGGGACCGTTATCTATGAGGGGCGTTATGAACATAGACCAGTCGCTGTGAAACGGCTTCTCCGAAGTCATCATACTGTCGTTGATAGAGAAATTAAGCATCTCATAAATTCTGATAAATACCCTAATATTGCACGGTATTATGGGAAGGAATCTGATCGAGATTTTTATTATCTTGCTGTGGAGCGTTGTGATTGCAATTTGGATGACCTCATCCAAATATGTTCTGCGGGTTCCTCTAAAGAAGACCACTTGGAGAAACCGAAGCATATTTTGGGAAATGTTAAGCTTTGGGAAGGAAATAAAGCCCGTCCATCACCTTTATTGCTGAAATTGATGAGGTTGGTTAAACGTTTAAATATGTGTTATGCACACAGCTGAGGACAATTGTATTATATGCTTACTCAACTGGGCTTTTAATGATTTATCATTACATACCATTCTCTTTGCATTAGATTTATCATGTTAATGGACATTGAACCTATATGTGTATTTTCAACTATGAACTCACAGGGACATGGTTTCCGGACTTGTTGTTCTGCATGCGTTGAACATAATTCACCGAGACTTAAAGCCCAAAAGCATTTTGATAATGAAGGAAATATCGACTTTATGTGCAACGCTTTCTGATATGGGCATCAGCAGAAGTCTCTCTGGGAATAAGTCTTATTTGACTAACCATAATACTGGCAAGTGCTATCGTTTCTCTATTTTAAACATCCTATACACACAACATACATGTTTTTAACATTGGTTGATCAAGCTAATTCTATCATTATGGTCTTGACTGATCTAACCACTTCTTCGTCTTCTTCTTTTGAAATTCTATTCTTACCATTTCTATAGTTACTTTATGTCTGAAGGGCTAACTAGCCAGAAAATGTTGGTTTCCCATTTTAGTGAACTAGTTGAGAAGTAATCAGACCGACTACTACTTCTTTAGTTCTCGCATCACAATAATCTCTAACACCCATTTCATCCATAAATATGTTAGTCTCATTTTAAATATATTTTGACAATACACCTCCAAAAACATTTTTGCTTAACCTAGTTTTAACTGCTTCTCACTCCCTTCATTCTTAGTCTCATGCATGTTTCTGGGATCAACTTTAGGTTGGGCCGCTACCGGCTGGAAGCCGTGTGAACAACTTCTTTGTGGACAACAAACACGTGCAATGGATATGTTTAGTTTAGGTTGCATTCTCTTTTTTTGCATTACTCAGGGCAAGCATCCATTTGGAGAACCTGATGAACGTGATAGGAATATTAAGAGCAACAATAAGAAGAACCTGTTTTTGATACGGGACTTCCCTGAAGCTTTTCATCTTATTTCACGTTTGTTAGAAGCTGATCCTAAGAAGAGGTGAGATTAAATTGTTCCCAACAGGGATTTTAAATAACACTTCACAAAAGTTATTTTATTTTTATTGATGCTTCTTTTTTTTTTTTTTTTAATGATACATGACACCTGTAAGATAATTAATAATTCTTACTCTACTAGCAGCTCATTTTATACTTGTTCAGTCAATTTAAATTGGATCATGTTTTGACAAGACCTTGCCATCGTACT
>JAFMPE010119486.1:479-17201 GCA_024759925.1 Ficus religiosa | reverse complement strand
GGAAACCGTAGAATGCTATGGCCTCGTCCAACATTCTTGAATCATGACAGGATCCCTCGTATCCGGCCAACATAAATATGAATCTCATGTCGAACGAGCATGCCGCTAATACATTCTGCGTGTGCTGCCCTTTCCGATTTATCCATGCATCCACATTATCCCGTAGTGGCACACATGGGACATGTGTACCATCTATGGCCCCAATACAACCCTAAATCATTACGAGTGAATTTAAATAATAAAGAATTCTAATAGTTTTAACAATAATTTCATGCAATTATATAATGTGATAACATTAAAAACGTACATCAAACCATAGTCGATATTTGTACGAGTGCTCCTCAATCAAAGGTTGAATAGCCGTGTAGTCTGGCGGTCTGATGAATTCGTCCTTCAGCGAACATATAACCTGCAGTACTGTATAGAACCAACGAGAGATTGTCTCTACAGAATGCTAGTACAAGTATGAAGTGTGTCGGTTCGTAGCGCCTTGTGCGCAAATGGTTAAAAAAATGAACAACTGCTCATTCACGTCCATGTTACGCGTTGGCTTCAATAATTCCCATCGTCGTAATAGATCACTTAATGATCTGAATGTGTCCGAGTTCATACTGATCAGGTCATGGCAAATATCGTGATGACCATTTAAAATCTCTTCAACCCTCATGCTGCCCGTCAATCTTGAATTATGCATTGGCTGCGGGTCCTGACGCCTGCGCCGTCTAATGAGAGTCACTGCTACAACTGCCATCGCTGTATACCTGTCATCGTCGCTATTGTCGTCGTCTGGGTAAACGCCCTCGGCTTCGTGCTCGGATTCGGAGCTATGCTTGTTCATTTGTCCGCCAACTCGATACGTGTTCACACAATTTGAGTTTTGTATGGTTTTCAACTTTTTTGCTATCGAAATAGAAAATTGTTATCTCCCTAAAAACTCTGACTAACGTTACTTCGTATGCAATAAATAAAAAAACATCATAGCACGGAAGGTTTTGTTACAATATTTCCAGGTTCATAAAAAGTAAACACAATGCAATCATAAGAATAATGTCAAACAAATGGTTATAAAAAAAAAATGCCGAAAACGAAACTCAATCGGTTGGGGGCGGCTGCGAACAAACAACGAGCGCCACAATTTCTCGCCTATCGATATCAGGCAGCTGGTGAAACGTGCGCTGGAGCGTTGGATTAGTTGAGAAGTATTGCCACATCATAGCTCGCTGATTGGGCGGAATACCCATTTCTGTCATTGTGGTCATACACATCAGCATGTGATCTGGTCGACTTGATTGAGAATGACTTGGGCCAGATTCTGATTGGCCATGATAGTGGCTGACTATCTCCTGCATAGCCATGAAAGTCATCTCATCAGTCTCGTCGCGCTGCTTCCTCTTGCCGGAGCTGCCCCTAGATCGAGACGGCCCCGCAGCGGCGCCGGCCCTTCTGTTGTTGCACCACCGGGTCGCGGACAGTGTTGTCGGCTCATCTCCAGTCATCGGTCCGATGCCGAAGTTGTCTTGTGAGGCGTCAAGGTCGACGGGCGCAGGGTTATCATCTGGCATGGACACTGATCCGTTTCCCGAGGCACCAGCCGCATGCTTCTTCCCGAATATGTTATGATAGAGCTCCTTGTTTCGTAGCCCCTCGTACCGGAGATGGTTGCACTCTTTATGGACCTGCAACCAAACCAGGTTTGTCAACTTAAATGCCCAATAATAACGGCTGAAGAAAAAATAGAAGCCTAGGTTCAGTTAGTAGTGCGATTATATATTACTTGAATAAAACTCTGCCACGCATCGTCTGAGCAGATGACTCGATCAGTCACCGGATCGTATCCTAGGCCGGTCCGACATTGCAACGCCTTCCAACCCCTATATATTTTTTTTCATCCTATCCTTCTTTTGCTGTAATGTTAAGCCGTATGCAGGAACCCCTCTGTACGCAGAGTTAAACTCGTTGGCCCAGCACTCGAGGGTTGAAAGTGGAGGATGTCGACCGGAATGGCAGGCAACGTAGTAATCAAGCTTTTGAAGGAAAACTGTTTCCTTAGCTTGATCCCAATGATACGACTCGCCCGTTGCCTTGCGAGGCATTTCCTTAAGAAATGCAAGAACAAAAACCAGAAATACATAACTAAATGCATAAATAGAAGATATCAGGTTGGCTCAGTATAAATTGCTCGACAAAGTTAATCTGAGGCATGTCAGTGAACCGAGCCATGTGTAGATGCCATGGAACATAAGCACTGGGACCGGGGTCAACCAAGTGAAGGAGGAGCATCCATTACGATGAATCCCCATCACGGTCAACGAGTGATTACGTACCGGAATCTACCACAAAGCAACGGGTCATTAACTCACCAGTCAGATTATAGTACCGACTAGTGGATTTGTTGTATACATCATCGCCAAGCTCGGATTTAAGTTGAACGTTAAACTCGATGTAAAACACCCAACTTAAAACAGCAAAGTAACAAAAAAATCACCAAAGGCTCGGTTTGATACCGAAAACCAAGTGAAATCCCCTATACAAAACACATTTACGGAATACATTAGTAAAACAGGGCCATATCCTCGGTTTAGTACGTCATACCTTTTCAAAATCATCCCATAAAGCAAGATTAAGCATAAAAGAACCCAAAAAGCACATAAGGCAGGGTATGCAACAATAAACCGAGTGAAAACCACCCAACATGCTAAGTTTGACAATGACTGTACACAAAATTCTTAATATAGGCAGGGTATGCAACACGAAACCAAACCCAAACCCCCCCACAAACCAGGTTGAAGCATCAAACAACGAATAAAAGACCAAGGCCTGGGGTTGGTACCTCAAACCAATCTTAAACAATCCCATATGTCAGATGTAAGGGGCAAAAAAAAAAAAAAAAACCACAAAAGGCTCGGTTTGGTACCACTTTTCCAAGCCAAAACCATCCCATTAACCAAGAATAAGCTTCAAACTACCCAATAATAAAAAATGCAACGGTATGCAACATTAAACCGAGCCAAAACCACCCAAGATGCTAAGTTGGAGAAGCAAAGAACATAGAAACCGCATTGGGCAAGGTCTGGTACCAACAGAAATCGAAAACCATCCCACAAACCGCACATACTAATCTAAACAAACAAACCCAAAAATAGGCAAGCTTGCCTTACTCAAACCAAGGCAACACCCTGCATAAACAGTTCACATCCACACTACATATTTCATACACGGTTGTAACACAAGCAAGATTTATACCCAAAATGAATGGAAATCAACAAAATTCGTTTTTCTCGGTGACAGAAGATGGTAAGGGAGCAGCAACCGATAAAAAACCACCCAAGATGCTAAGTTGGAGAGGCAAAGAACATAGAAATTGCATTGGGCAAGGTCTGGTACCAACAGAAATTGAAAAACATCCCACAAACCACACACACTAATCTAAACAAAAGAACCCAAACGTAGAATGCTTTGCTTAAGGATTCACCGAAGAAGATAGGGAAAAGGAAAGAATGAGAAAACACACACCACCAAATTCGTTTTTGCACATACAATTTAGACATAAACAAACGAATTCATCATCCAAAATCAACAAAACTACTCGGTATGTCAAAAAAAAAAAAAGTTAGATCGCGGATGAGAAATAGGGAGATGAATGCATACTTGGGAAGGCGAATTCGAACCCAAGGACGAGTACACAGGGGTTTGAAACGTCGGAATAGAGCACAATTCAATGGGTCGACAGGAAGATCGCCTAACTCGGAAGTAATGGGTAATCGGCCTAGGGTTTCGGCTTCGGTTTTTCCTTCCCAACGGGCGTCGCATCTGGTTCACAGCTTTCATGGGCTCGGTCAAGATAACTTATCGATTTAAGCTTACCTGGGACAGAGCAAGGAGGGGGGGTACTGCTTCCGTTTCAGATGTTCAGGGGGTTGGGGGTCAGATTCAACAGCGAAACTGACAGACCCACATGGTGGCCGATGGGGAGAAAGCTGAGAGGGCAGAATCGGAGCAGAGGCACACGAGGAGACAGAGCTGGCAGGGACGACTCGATGAACAGTGAACCCATTTCGGTTCACTGTGCAACGGGTCAGGGGAGGCTGAAACTCGACTGCTCAGCCAAACACAATCGGTTCGAACTGGACTGAAATTTTTCAGTTCGAACTGTTGTGCCAAACAGACACATAGATTTTCAATCAAAACAAGAATGACAGTCAAAATGACTTGAAAATCCAGTGTTTCTCATATTTATATTCACAAGCAATACATGCATTTTCAATATTTAAATAACTATATAGTTGGATGTCACTCATTCTAAGAAACTAAATAGTTGTTCAAAAAAACTCAATCACATCATCTCAATTCCCCTGTACACGTAGGTATATATGATTAGTTTTATTTGAGCTTATATATTTGCTTGTTGACACAACGCAAATTCATTTTCTTAATTTTTAAATTTTGTTAAGTTCTAATCTTCAATGCCATTATCCCGTCCATATAGTTATTTGATTTGAAAAAAAAAAATTTTTTTGTTTGGAATCAAAAGATTGTTAGGAATAAAGTTTAATTATCTTAATAACAAAAAATATCAGAGGAAAACATTTCTAAGATATAATAGATATTGCAGACAAAAATACATGAGTACTCTTTATTGACCCTTCTATTATTTTATTAACCGTGTTAAAAGAGTAAGTACTATCTTGACAGAATTATTTACGATGTAGCCGTTATAGAGTCCATACTTTTTGAGCAACGTAAAATAAAGGGGTTATAGAATTTGAAAAATTAACTGGTTTAAAGGTGAAAGTTATTGATGAAACTACAATAGTAGCACTTTCTTATACGTTATGTCAGATGTTTTTTCACAAATTGACTTAGACTTGTATAGAATCAATGCGTCTAAGACACCATGTTCAGTGTTCAATGTGGGACTTATGCTCTAAGTCCATATTACAATATTTCAACACAAATTCTAAGATCTCTATGTCGTCAATAAAAAGGAAATTGGGGAAAGTTGAGAAATGCCTGAAAAAGAATACTATCTCTAAAATGTGACTTCATTTATAATGACTTCAGGATTTTTGTATCCTTTTAAGACAAGTTATGTCTTTGTATAAATACTCTCAACCAATGAAAAAGATAATATCGTATTCTATCAAAATACCTTTTTGATATTCCACCAGATTTTCATATATTATTTCGGAATACCATATTATTTTTTTCTCCACCAACTTTTTAAAGATGAAATTATTTTAAATGATTATTCCATATATATATATATATATATATATTTATCATATTGTTTTTTCTTTTTTGAAATGAGAAATTTCATTAAACTTGCTAAGTAGATACAAAAATACCAAACATAAAAAATCTAGTATTACATGAGACAAACCCTTCAACAAGAACAAATCCACCAGTAAAATTTGATGACGCTCAAAGGGAAAGATGTATGATTGAAGTCCGATAACGGGAATATACATCGGCACATTAAAATCAATCACATGAGAGGCTCTTTTTGACAAAATCCCGATAATTAATAGATTTTCCCGATCAATCGAGGACCAAGACGCAATAGCACTAGAGCCACTTCTAACTCTGCATAGAAGTAATTCTAGTGGGACTAAAACACTGTCAAGATTCAGATCTGATAGATAAACAATCGACTTGAAATGTGGAAAAACCACCTCCTTTATTATAAATAACAAAAAGAAATAAAACACACAAAGATAAGATGATGAAATATCATCAGTATTACACACAAACTTAAACACCCAAAAGCAAAAAAACCAATCACACAGAAAGAGTCACTGTCGATAAAACAAACCACATTGTCGAGAGAAACTAGATTGCTGAAACTGAGCTGCTGTAAGACCTCCTTGGCGCATTATGACCACGAATTACCACCAACTATCTCATTCATGTCTTGCTTCTTCCCACAACACCCATCTCCTGTCACGGATGGGCTCGCCTCTGCCAAGACTTTCATCATATGATTCTCACCTTCATTTCTAGTGCGCGGAAACCAAAGAAGACCAAAGGCGGCCATCTGGCCCCAAGAGAGAAAAACGCTTAGAAACCCTAGCTTTAACCCATTAGAGAGAGAAAGAGAAAAAGAGAAAGGGAAAGGTTTTTAGCATATTGTTTTTTCAATTTATCAAAAAAAAAAAAAAAAACAAAAACAAAACAAAACAAAAGTTAAATAGAATATAAAAGTACCTATAAAAAACTCCAAAATTATTATGGTAAATTGCTAGGTTGGTTCCTGAACTTTTAACTTTGTGCAAGTTTCGTATCTGATCTTTTTTTCATAGCTGGAATGCCCCCAAATTATTAAAATTTTGCGCTACAATATTAAAAGTTTAGGGATTAAATGTGCAACTTATCCTAAATAAAAATAATGAAAGGTAAAAAAAATCTTGATTGAGTTTGAAATGTGATAAAAATCCTAAACATGTGCACTACAAGAGCTATTCCCATATAGTGGAGATCTATTATCTCGAATTTTCTGTCTCATTGACTGTCCCCTCTAGTGTCATGCCATATGATCTGAGTTTAATAATTTAGTCACATGAAAAAAATACTATATATTAAAAATTCTTAAACAAATTGATGAGTTGTCAAAATACTTGAAATGATAGTTTTTGAGATAGAAAAATAGAACAACAGATCTGGACTCATTTCCACAGTTTACTCAAAAGAAAACCACCATCTCTGATGTTCATAGAATTAATTAGGTTGTTGACGTAGCCCATGATATAAGAGATAGAAGAGGTCTCTTCATAGGCCAAAAAAAAAAAAAAATCAAACGAGAAATAGAATCAATAAACAGATAGAAATAGAACACAAGAGAGAAATAAACATTCAAAAGATAGAATACTAAAGAGATGGAAATAGAATACAAGATTGAAAAGAAGAACACGAACTAAAAAAGAAAGAAATTAAAATGCGAATATTCATTAAAATTAATCATTTAACTCTATTTGAAATTACAATTCCAAAAATATTTTGTCCTTTTGTACTGGAATATATAATAAATATCATTTGTATAGAAGTTGAAATAAGTAAATAACATATTTATAAAGTTGCTAGAATAAATATTAAATAACATTAGTAAATAAATTTTAAAAGTTATTAGTAAATAACTTATTAATCGAGTAAATAAGTTTATTACTAGAGAAATAGTTTATTTATTCCTAATAAAAAACGTACTTACTGTAAGTATACTATTTATTTAAATAGTTTTGT
Organism: Ficus religiosa; assembly: GCA_024759925.1. Taxonomy (NCBI): domain Eukaryota; kingdom Viridiplantae; phylum Streptophyta; class Magnoliopsida; order Rosales; family Moraceae; genus Ficus; species Ficus religiosa. The sequence continues at coordinate 9,968 of JAFMPE010119486.1, read as the reverse complement.
AAATAGCACATTTACTTTTTTTTTTTTTTTTACTTTCTGTAAATAGGCTATTTATAGCACTTTGTCCCTGTAGAGATCTAAACTTACATAAAGATAACTAAATTCTAAATGGTCTAAAAAGATTTAAAAAAAAATCCTAAATCTAAAATTAAATTCTAAAGATTAAATATCTCCTAATAAATAACTTTATAAATTAAATTAAAAAATTCTTATTTAGTTCTTCAGTGATATTGTGTGTTATTACTTTTGAAGGAAGACTATTGGACTTTACCACTTTAGTTTTTCTCTTTGATAAGTAGCACTTCAATCAGCTGTAGAGCTCATCTACATCACGTTATTAGGTTCTATACTAGTCAAATTTTAATTGGATATTTTTTTATGTTTATACACACAAGCACGAAGAATTAATAAATGGAAGATATATATAATTTTGGGAAAATTTCTTATAAAATGTGAAGTTCACAATCAATGATCATTTACACACATATTTCTAAATTAAATGAGACACTTTATTTTAACAAGATTATGATGTTACCTATTTTTTATTTGGACGAAATAATGTTTGTTCATTGTAATGTTGGTTACGGAGAAAAGACCAGACCAGACCTGTTTTTATTTTTACTTTTATTTATTTATTTTTTAGATAAGACAGTGCCGGTAGTTTTACGGAACACATTGAAATGGTACAATATATTTGTTTATTGATGGTCAATTTATGGATTAACCTTAATTTTAAGTAATTAGTGGACTCAAATTCAGTTATCATGTGTTTTGATAAATTTATACCTAAAAAACACTAGTACTTTGGAGATACTTCATGAGGTTAGGGGTAGCTAGGAACAACAAGTTATGATTAGTTGGAAATATTAGCTCGTACATATGGAATACACATTTCTTAATTCGGACCAAATTAAATGAGATCTCAAACTTATTTGGTATAAGATTTCAACGAACTCCAAATTATGTTTTGATTGAATTGCACAAATAATTTAAACATAAGATAAGTAACTTCCCCATTAGATAACTAACAGAACCTTTTTTTTTTTTTTTGGGTAAAAAACTAACAGAACTTATACACAAAGATGTAAAGAGAGGTTAATAGAAATAAAACCTAATCTAATTATAAGTATCATAATGAGGTTAATTATGTAGTAGCTTCTTTGTAATCATGTCTTTAAAATATGAGAGTGTAACTCTATAGTGGTGTCAATCAAAATTAATCATTATATTTGATTTAATTAAGAGTTAATTTGAAATATATACTAACTGTAAGAGCTAAAATTATATAGGTTCATTTGGTTTTGATTTTACTAGCTCCAAAATTCGCTACGGATCAACTAATGGAATTTTCTTAGGTGGCGTACATGGTTCCATACAAAACCGGTAGAATATGTGTTGCATATACTTTATATGTGTCAATATGAATATAACTAGAACACAAATTAAAATTCTAATAATTAACAAAAATAGTTTAATTGTTCGTTTGGTCCCTGAACTACTATATTTTTAACGTTTTGGTTTCCTTTTTTTAAAAGCTGAAATGACCTAAACTCCCAAAAAAAAAAAAAAAGAACATAAAAGATAATTTTTAATGGAATCTGTTAATGACAATTAACAAATTGATTTAGTTACTCAGTTGGTCTCTAAAGTATTACGTTTTTGACATTTTAGTTCCCATCCTTTTTTAATGTCTGTTCTTATGCTTCTAGAGCAGTGAATGTGGTAACTCACCTTCTTACTTGCATTTTGTTTTTAAGTTTCATGTGGACTATCACTTTGTTGAGGCTTGTCCTTTGTTCATGCTTCGGTTTTGGTGACCAATTTGCCCCTTTAATGAAATTTAAAACTCTCCTAAAAAAAAAAAAATTAAAAAGATGACTAGATAAGGATCATATGTAGATCACCCGTATGTCAAGTTATTGGATATTTGTGACAACATGTTCTTGAATAATGTTTCAATTGAATATACTTCAAATGTGGATTTAATTTAAACTCTCCGCTCCGTCATGTCGTCTTTCGCTCTAGTTAGAAAATAGACTCGCTTCATACTCATATCATCAAAGCAAAGAGTCCAACTTTATTTACTGATTGAGAACGATTATTTCTTTAATATCATGCTGTTAATCATGTCTTCCATGTCTGGAGTGACAAACGGCGATGACAATATAATTAAACATGATAATTAGGGTCTTGATCAAGATGCTTAAAAATATATTTGGTTAATACAGTTTCCAAGCCTTCCCTCCATTCATGTTGTATCGCTTTAGTCTTCCGAAAAACATAACAATAATTAAGATAAACTTTCCCTTGGGACTCCAACTCCCTGCAAAACCATACCACTTGTCTACACAATCTGCACTCTCTGGATTCAATCTTCTTTTACAGCTATAGCCCATTGAGAAGCCAACATTACCGTATGCACTGCAAAATGAATATAAACGAGAAAAATTAATTAAATAGACAGTTTTTAGATACTTATTTAAAAATGTCTAAATTAATTATTTTGGTTTAGTATAATGACCGGCTATCATTAAATTATTGATTTACTCATCTGATCAATCCGTGACTGAGCATGATCACTTAGGACTATATGACCACTCATAGACCAATCATTTTGGAAAATTGGTTGACTATTTCACCAAAAAAAAAAAAAAAGTCATTTTTCTAATTTTAAGAAACTTTGGTTATTTTCGTTTTAAGCTTAAAAAACGGTTATTATATTTAACTGTATATCTAATAGAAAAGTGACGTAATATGGTTGGTAAGATACTATTTGGAAATCAAAATTTTAACAAGAGATGTTAATATCCTGAACTATTTATGCTAATTTTAATTATAATTTACACATTCTCGTCAGTCAGTGACTAGAAACTGACCTTGTTACTTCTACGATGATGTTGAATACGTTGAAGTTGAGGGGATCGCTCTTCATCTTCTCTCTTTCGGTTATACAAATTAGGAGTACAAAGATGGCCAAATATGAAAGTTGCGACAATGTGAAATACTCCGCTAATGTCTTTCTTCCTCTGATTCCGATGTTTGTTGAAACCTTCTCTTGATCATCCTTCACTGGTAGAAAAGAAGTATTGGGTGGTAGATACCTAAAATTAGAAGTTAAAAGAAATTCAATTCGATCGTTAGAACTAATTATTATGTACTTAATTAGAAAGTACGAATCATGTGAAATGATTACAGATAAATTAAGTGATTTATTTTTTATTCAAAAAATGCTACAGAAGATTAATTATGTGATCTCTCAAATAAATTTAAAAAAAAAAAAAGCATATATACCTATTATTAATGGCCTGTTAAGATCAGATTATAAAATTAAACCGAATATGTCGATTTTCAAAAACTAAAACCGAATAAAATAAAACAAGTTTTAAATATCGTACTGAATTTAGTCTATAATGCGTTAAACACTTTTGCGAAAGAATCGACAATTTATCAACACAGGATAGGATTCAACATAATCTCATTCAATCCCTTCCTAATATTAAAATCCTATCCAGTTTAGTGTATCAAATAGAGCTTTAGGTTAAAAACATTAACTATATTAGGTGTTTTTGAATACTTTATCACGTTTAAATTTAATAACATTTTAAATTAAACATTATGCACATTTCACAATGTCTACCATGAAGGGTAATAACTAGCGTTTTGATGTCTTTATCTTTTCTGTCATTTATTTAAAAAAGAAGAAAACTTATTTTTTAATATAAAACTCGTATTTTTTAAAGTATTTTAATTTCATAATCAATCACTGATTGACTTAATTGACCCAATCTGAAAAATGACAAACGGTCATTTTTCTAAATAAAAAAAAAAAGTTGAGCCATTTAATAAACCAAGTGACTAAAAAAAGTCACCTAACCTAATTTTCCTTTTTGCAATTATTTCAAATGGAAATCGAAGATGCTGATTCCGAAAATTGAATAGCAAAGATTGGAATTTTATCAAAAACAAAAAGTTGGAAAAAAAAAAAAAAGAACAGATCAGATCCGAAGACATTTAATTGAAAAGCATATTTATATTCCAAGTAACTTGGTGTGACCTTTTAATTTAAAATGTTGAATGGGAATTGATTCGGAGAATAAGAGAAGGAATATATCGAGGAAGGAACGAATCAATGGTATAGAAAGGAATATATTGACAAGTTAGAAAAGAATTTGAAGCAGGTTCTTTATGACAACGTTTAAGTTCAGTCAATTCAAATTTCTTATCAAACATGTAGAATTGATACTGACCTTTCAAAAGTTGGGATGAGAAAAATATCTCTCTGAAGACCTTGAAGAGGATGGTGTTATCAAGACTCATAAAGAGGTGGAATTTCTTGTATCAGGTTATTGGGAGAAATTAACAGATCTAGATATTTTGCGAAAAGAATTGGATAAAAATCTATATACAAAAATTCATCATACAAGCTTAGTGCTCATAGAAGAAAGGACTTTAAAGGATATTTTGTTTGCTGTTTTTTTTTTTTTTTAAATTTTGTTTAGTTTAGGGTCTTTTATGTTTTTAATTCGCTTATTAAAAAAATCGAGAAAGGAATAACAAAAAGCCATACAAAATTAAGGATGTATAACCAAAATAATTGAAAAGAACCTATTTTCTTATAAAAAGAAACACAAGAGTCTCGTATTATGAAACACATAAAAACTATAACAAAGATGCAAAGGTATTGGAACATGACTCTATATATCAAGTTGACATTTTAAGAGAAAAGATCATGAGAGTCCAATATACTCAAATGAACGATTTGATCCATCCAATAAAAAATTGATATAACTCTAAAAAAAAAAAAAAAGAAACACCATCTTACAGGTAGGGACGGAGTTACCTTAGACTCGAGTTGGCCCCCGCCCCAAAGGCTCCTTTAGACTAGACTCTAATATTTAAAAGTTAAGCATTTTTTTTTCTTATTTGCCTTCTGAGATTCTTTAATTTAATCATAAGATATGCATAATGTTTTTCTAAAAATTACCATGATATCCTAAGTTTTTATTTTTATGTTTCGTATTTTAGACGTAAAATCTCAAAGAAATAATAATATAAATTGGCAACTTCTTGGATTCTAAACTTTAAAAGTTAAATCAAACTCCATTATAAACTTCGTTTATTTTGAAGGGGGAAAAAAAATCAAAGATACTACATAAACCAACGCTAAAATTGTTTTTTTTAATTAATTTTTTATTCAAAATTTAGTTTCTTTCATATCTCTTGAAAATAATTCCTGGTTTCGTCATTATCTGCAGAACATATCAAAGACTGCATATACCTATAATTTTCTTTTAATCCTACTGCATATACCTCTACATAACAATTTATAATTATGTAGAGGTATCAAAGAACATTATCTGCAGAACATATCAAAGACTGCATGTCAAAGACTGGATATACCTCTACATAACAATTTGTAATTATATACATACATATGTAGATATAGATATATATAGATATATCAGAAATGAAAGAAAAGATCACTTACATCATGACGACAAAGAGCACCAAGATGGCCGAAGAAAGAGTAGAGATATCAACGACAGATTCACCAGCATGCCTGGAATTGACAACCTGAAACAATGAAGCCACAAATCTCTCATACCAATTCATACCAGCCAACGCCTCCGAATCCCACTCCATTGCGCAAAACATAATAAGTTGGACCAACATGAACCCTAACACAGTTAGGGCAAGAAAAGCTGAATGGGAGCCAGAGAGCAAGTTTTCATATCCCACTTCCCTACAATTTCTCAACATGTAACCGAACTCTCTTTTCCTAGTGATTTTCTCCAAAACCCGGATGGAAAATCGAAGGAAACACGGGTACAGTGTGTTGCCTAGGAGGACTAGAGGAATGAGGAGTAACAAAAGGCCTGAGTTCTTCTTGAAAACAATCATGTTTTCGTTCATCGGGATGAAGCCTCCGTTTGCAAAAGTTGAAACGGTTACAATGATGGAAAAGGTTTGTGCCCTAATTCCCTTTCTCTTTAGTACTTGTGTTGAGGAAGGTGAGAGTATTATGTAAATATAGACTAACAAAGAAAAGAACCAACTATATGAGCCACTAAGTGATACCCCAAAACCACATACCCCAAGTACCTTCTAGAGTTGTGCTTTAGGAATTCTGTGTTAGGATCCGAGTTGGGTTTGTCTTGGTTTTCGGTATCAAAATGATCAGAATGAGAAACCCTAGCTAGCTTGTTACTCGTCATGGTCGGTAATTGCTTGGGAAGTTTAGCCCTATTCTCTAGTTGGATGTCAAGCAAGGAAGAGAAGACTTCCCCACCCAATAACATCAAGATGGTGATAATTATGAGTTGGGAGTTGGAGAAAACCTCCATTTCAACGGTTGACATGCTGGAGATCGTGGTCGCCGACACAGAAGTGAAGAAAAGATCCAACTCTTTGGGCATGAATTTTGAGGCACTAGTACTAGTACTATTTCTAGGCTTTGAAAATACACTCAAAGCTAAATATCCCATTAAGGAGATGACCATAAAATAGCTTAGCTTGATGAAGAAAAGGTAAGAAAAAGAGGGTAAAAAGAGGAAAGTTTTTGGACTCGTCATGACAGTCAATGCAGAGAGACTTCCTAATTAGGGTTGTGATTGATGTTGTTGGATATTGTTTTGAGGGGGGGGTGGCTTTATAAAGAAGAGCAGTTCCATATGTACTTTAGTGGGTTCTCCAGTTGTACACCAATAAAATTCTCCCCTTAGATGTACAAAGTGATTGGTGATCAAGTGAGAATGACAAGCCATATGATAGTTGAGAAGTAAGATCATGAGATTCTGATATTATTCATCACTGTGGTACCTCTATGTGTGTGTGTGTGTGTGTGTGTGTGTAGTTAAAATTAATTTTCTGATTGAACTTTGGAAATTCAAACATAAAGATCACACTACTTTCCGACCAAGAATTTGCTAGAACGACTTTCTAAAAAGTAAAATTAGAATAATTATTTTTTTCTATTTTACTTTTATTTTGATTGTCCAAGAAGACGCGTAATAGAAGACATGTTGAAGATATTTTATATAGAGAGAATAAGTGATATAGCATATTGGAGTCTAAGGTTTTAAAATTATGACAAGATTAAAACTAATATAATCAAATAGTATATTTAAAAATAATTATACACAGAAATATCAAAATTATCCCTTTTTTTCAAAAATCTCCAAATCCCATTCTTTTTTCTCTCTTCTCTCTCTCAACTTCATCCTCCCTCTCCAAGTCCCACACTCTCTCCTCTACCACCTGGTCGTTGTCGCCATCAATGACAAAGCACCGTTGATGAACCGCTGTCGTTGACAAAATGTCACCATCACTATCACCTACCACTGTCGTCGCCATTGATGAAGCAAGAAATCAACGTCACCGTTGATGAAACAAGAAATCGTAGTCGCGTCTTGTTGCATCTTTTAGTTGCCAGTGGGAGATCTCGAGTCCTCTGTGCACATTGCGTCAAACCATCCTCACCAGATCGACGCGATCCTTTCTTCTTGTCACCGAGATCATTGTCGCGAGGAACTCACGCGAGCATCAGGACTATCCATCGTCACCGGGTCACGGTCACCACCCTTCGTCCTTGCTAGCAAGATCGCTGTGCCGAGCAAGATTTCTTCGGCGGCCGATTTCCTCATTGGACCGATTTCCTCCTTCCAGGGGCACCTATTTTGGATTTGGGATTAGATCTAGGGTTTTCATATCTAGGGTAGTTGTAGGATTTCCAATAATCCGGGGTTTATTTTGTAATTAAAGATATGTTATATACATATTAGTAAATATCATTATTAACTTTGTCAAAAAAAAACTATTATTTACTATGAACTAATAAATATGTAAATATATTGCTTATTAAATATTTCTTGTAAATATATTTATTTCCTTGTAGAATGTAGGAGTTACCACTTAAAGGAATTAAGAAAAAAAATATTTACCAATACTTATCAAAAATCACATTATTTCCAATTAGTAAATATTTTACTTGGAAATATAATATTTACTTTGTGATAATTTTAGTAGCAAATTTGATATTTATTAGTAAATCTGAATATTTACCAGTAAATATCACTAAATCTATTTATTTACCTGTAAATATTATATATTGTGATTTATTTTAGTATCTTTATTAAATTATGTATTTACTAAGATAAACACCAGCATTAACAAGTTTAATCTTATTATTTACTTAGATTTAAGTAGTTAATGTATATTAAGTTTACTAGTAAATATCCAGATTTACTAGTAAATATTTATATTTATTCTACTTGCATAATATTTGTAAAATTTTACGTAGCTAATATGAACAAATATTTATTAGTAAATATCAGTATTTTCCATAAATCTGATATTTACTTTGTTGTAAATCCAATACTTATCTAATATTACAATAAAAAATGGTAAACATGTTATTTACTGGTAAATAATGATATTTACTTGTTTTGAAAATAATAACTTCAATATTTATTTGGTAAATCCATTTTATTTCAATTCATAAATCCAAATATTTACCAGTAAATAAATGGATTTACAGAGTACAATGAAATGAATTTACTAAGTAGAATAGATGAAAATCAATAAATCTAATTGTTCAAAAAATAAATTTAGTATTAATGAGGTAAATCCAATTATTACATGGAAATCTGATTATTAATATGGGAATCCAATATTATTTATTAGTTTAACTTTAGTTATTTTCATGTAAATCCAAAAATTTTCAACATTTTTTTTAAAGATTTGTATCTTCATCCAGTAAATCCAATAATTATTTTGTAAATCCATTACTATAGTTTAAAATTTTGTTTGATAGGTTAAAATAGTTTAAAATTGAGAAAAAGACGATATAACATATCTACAAAATGATATGTGTTGGTAAATCTAGATATTTACTAGTAAATCAAATTATTTTATAACTTAATAAAATCATATCTCAAACAAAAACCACAACTTCCTTTATATTTCCAAAATCCCCCATAAATATTAATTATTACTGATTAACTCAAATCCAATATCAGAGATAGACATACAAAAAATAAAAATAAAAATAAAAAAAACAGCCACCATATCTCGCAGCTGATGTCGAGTCTCGAACCTCATCGAAGACGGAGATAGGAATTGAAGCCGTTGTCATCACCATCTCATCGTCGTCGAGCTTCGATTGTGGTCATGATCACTTCAGCAATATCACGACCTCACGATCGTTAGGGTCCGTGACCTACGACCTTCGTCGACCTTATGACCTCGCGGATCTGGTCTGCCTTCTGGCTCCTACAATCCGCAAAGATCGAAGCTCAGGTCCTTAGGTCCTCATCGGTCGTGAACCTCAAAAACCACGAAGAGATCAAAGCTCACTGAGCTTGGAGATTGCCACCCTTCCAGAGCCCGGAGATCAATCGCTTACGAACCTCGTCGCTGCACCGGGGAGATCTGAGGATTCATCTGGAGCAGCCTCGTAGCCATCGCGATCCTTCGTCGCTGTTCTTCGTC